>CABHPQ010143078.1:15968-35206 GCA_902168405.1 Peromyscus aztecus
CCGCACCCTCTACCTCCCGCACCCTCTACCTCCCGCACCCTCTACCTCCCGCACCCGCTACCTCCCGCACCCTCTACCTCCTGCACCTACTACTTCCTGCCTATAGTTGCTGAAGTGCAAGTGTGGTGGCTTCCTTAGTTTTCTTGTCTGCAGTCTTCAGCAGCTTGACTGAGAGAAGGTAGGAAGAAGCCTAGGGAAGAGAGAAAGGCCAGGGGAACAGGGAGGTGGCCCTGAGACAGCCCCATGCGGGGGAGGGGGGGGTGTCACCCATCAACCTGTTGAACTGTGAAATAAAAACTTCAGGACACTTCCATCCATCCCCTCCTAGCAAAAACAACAACAAAACACCAGAGTTTGAATGCATAAAGAAAACAGACCGCAGGGTGGTGGTGGCACACATTTTTTTAATCCCAGTACTGGGAGGCAGAGGCAGGCGGATTTCTGTGAGTTCAAGGCCAGCCTGGTCAACAAAGGGAGTTCCAGGACAGCCAGGATTGTTACACAGAGAAACATTGCTTCAACAAACAAACACAAAACAACAACAATAACAAAAAAAAATCATAGCCTAAGGAACTAAGATTACATCTCACGTATAAAAAACAGGAGGACAGGAAGGAAGCTAAGGCTCTTGTGGGACTCAGGTCAACCTGTCTACTGGTCCTTGCAGAGGACCCCTTCTTCTCTCAGGGTTTGTGGCATGTGTTTTTGAGCTCTCTTTTAATCTTGCTGGCCCTCTGTTAGGTTGCTAATAACGTGCTTCCTGCAGATAGGAACATCGAGGGTAAAGTAGGTTGAACGTCTTCCTGAACACTGGGCTATGTAGAACAGTGAGCTTTGGAAGCATGCCAGTTTGATTGCACCACCATTTTCATTTCCGTTTCCACAGGCCAGGTCAGCACTAGAAAACTGTGTATAAAGATGCTTGGAACTTGGATGAGGCTAATTGCACAATGGATTTCTGGCATGAAGAACACAATCCCGGACACAGGCTAGAAAAGTTTGATTAGAATGAAGAAGTCGGGAAGAAGGGACAGTCCACACACCCAGCAATATTGAGATCCTCGAAGACCCAGTAACAATGGGCAAAGATAACTGGGCAGAGTTCAGAGACCACTGTGCTGCCAATGCTTTAGGAGTGAGGATGTAGCTTCTGAAGGGCAAGTGCAACAGCTTCCCTAACTTCCTTGTCATCAGGCTTCAGCAGTGTGGCCCGGAGAAGGCTGCTCTGGAGAAAGAAGCCCTGCTTATGGAAATGATATTTTCTATAGTGAAAAGGACGATATGTTAGGTTGCAAGCACGTTTAATCTTATACTGAATTCCCAAAGTGGCACATAAACTTCATGCATATCCTTACATTTTTTTCCTTACATTTTGTCAGCATAGAGATGAGTGCTTTCACAAAGAGATTTTCTTTAAAGGATATTTTAAGGATAATGTTCTTCCCCTTTTAAAAAGCAGCTGAGGCTTGCAAAACGCAGGAATAACACATCCAGTCACTTGCTGAAAAGCTCAGCCTTTTTTTCCCCTCATAATAAAAATGAGTACAAAATGTTCACCACAGATCATGTCCCCATGTGTTTACTATTACACGTGCAAGCCAAAGATATTTAAGAATCTGTCGTAAGTATAGACTCTCAGGAAACAAGTAGGCATATGTTAAAACATAAATATGTACTTTTTTTTTACAGCAGTGAAAAATTTATAACAAGTGTGTATCAAAGAAAAGATTTCTTTTCCCATAAAATTTAGGATGGTCATTCAACAGAATACTACTAAAAATAAGTGGAAGGGATAAAGGGAAGAGGGGAAGAGGGAGAAAGATGTAGTCATATTTTAATTCACAATAAAAAAACATATCTTTCAAAAATGTAGATATTAAAAAAAGAAACTTCAAGAATCCTGTGGACTTGATGATCCGGAAGTTGCCTAACATTTGTGTTCAGAGACCCTCAGACAGTCTTCAGTAAAACCAAGACCCAGAGTGTTGTTCACTGTCCAGATCTGCCAGACCATGGCCACCTAGAGCTTCAGGATCTTAAATCATGAGTGTAGAAGGAAAGAAGATGCAGCCTGGAACATTCAGACAGAGCGAACAGGTTTGTGAGCCATCTTTGCTTGGTAAGTATAACTCTCATCCCTCGTCAAGGAAGCTTCCCTTTGCAGCAGACACAGACCATCACAGAAAACCACTGGAATGATATGGCTCGCAGGAGGCCCTGTCTGGCTGGGCCAAGGTGTCCCATGGGTGAGGGAAACATGCCATGCAGATGTGGAGGGCTGTGGCGTGTGGAAAGTCACTCACACCCCAGGCACTGCGTCCACGTGGAGAGAGTTCATCATAATAGAGAGACAGAAAGATAGAGAAAGAGGGAGAGAGAAAGAAAGAGAGAAGGGAAGGAAACCAGAGGTGTGCACACCTCATGGTGGGGAAGGAGGAAGGGGATGGAAGAGAGAAGGGAGGGGTTTTTCCTTAAAGGAGGCTTTTACATCAGGACACAGGGTGGTCCCAAGGGCGGGCTCAGAATGCTAACATTCCTCCATTTTGACTATTATAAAAAGGTGAGTTATTGATAGCAAGTGGGGGGGGGGGGATGAGGGCACCAAATTCTCAAGACTGCTTCCTGCTGACCCTGGGGTGAAGCTGGGAGTCACACATGGCTGGAGGCATCAGTGAAGAAGCATTCAGTTAGCTGTCATTGTGGAGATCCATCTGTTCCTTGAGGGAGCTGAGAAGGCGTGTTGCAGCAGTGATGTTCCAGGAGCTTGGGGGAATGGCACAACAAATCGGGAGTACAGGAGCCATCACATCTGCTGTTTCTCTGGGGGTGGGGGTGCATCCATTCCAGTTGGCATCCTCAGTTGGTGGTTGGCTTCTTTGGAGCTGGTGCAAGGGCTGGCATATCTGGAGGACCCTCTGTGGGTCAGCCTTGGCCCAGGCAGGAGAAGGGAAACTGCAAAATATGCTTGAAAATGGGTGGGGTCAAAATGGGCTCTGGAAACTGTTAAGTTCTTATCAGACCAGATTTCTTGATACAGTAGCAGAACTTTCCCCAGGAACCTGCAGGTGTCTGTAAGACAGCTGCAATAGATTTATCAAAAGGCTTATGGCTTTGGATTAAAAGGTATGAACATTTCCTGGCTTCAGCCCAATGAAACATGCTTTTAAATCTATAACCAGAAGATATTTACTGAATGGAAGTGGTTGAGTGAGTGAAGGAGGAGGAAGGTTTCCCTAAACATCATCAGAGGGAGCAGAAGTGAGACAGCTTTCTTATCTTCATATAAACAAACCAGGATATACTGAGAGCAGTCAATAGTAAAAAGTTACATTGAAATCTGTTCTGTGAGTTTATCTGATCTGGTAACAAGGTAAATTATGTCTAGACCTAGTAGTAGCCCTAGGAGAGGGGGACCTGTGAATTTACATGGAGAACTGAGAAGGCAGCTGAGGCAAAGCCTGGTCATCAAATGGAATCAGAGATCTGAGAGGGATTAAATCATATCTGAGTGCAGACCAAGTAGCTTTTGCATCTGTTAAAAATGACAGGAACCAGTCCATACTCAGGTCTCCAGGGACCAGTCCATACCCAGGTCTCTACATCATTGAGGCAGAAGTATCAGAACAGCATTAATCTTCAGTCCCCAGGTCCATAAGGTGGGAGTTTTTCCCATGGAAGAGGGACATAGGGAAGACTGATCTTACTTTGTCTAGGCAAAAGGGGTGCAGTCAGTTCTCCAATGTCCTGCTGTTTGTCCACAGTCTGGGCCAGGTCCTGGTGGCAGGTGTCACATTGGGACATCTTGCCCAGAGGTCAGCATTGCCATCATCCAGGTGGAGACATCGTGGTGCCTCATTATCGTCTTCAGAGACCTTGGGTCACTGCTAGGATCTGGGAGTCCCTGTCTGATATAATAAGCTTTTTGATAAACATTTTAAATGCTATATTCTGCAGATCTTTGAGAATTTGAGGACTACCTGTCTATTAGGTATGAATGGCTGACTGTCAGCTAGTATTCCCTAACTCTCCCATATCTTAGCAGCTTCCATAAGTCTAGGACTTGCTGTCTCCTGAGAAGGCAAAGAAGAGGACAGGGGAAAGATCCCAGGGCTGAATGGGAACCAGACAAAGGGGGCTTGTGAGCCAGGGTGTGGCCCAACTCTGAGAAAAGGTTTCCTCTGAGAAAAGGACTCTCTTGGGGGACCAGAAACTCCATCATGGGATATACATCTTGTTTATCAAACATATATCATCATTTATTTAAAATTTCTAGAAGTTTAAATCTCTAAGTTAGCTTTTGTTAATCTGAACAGATAAACTTAGCAAGGACAGGGAGGCTTACATTCCTAGGCCCGCATAGACCTTGAGTAAAGAGAGACATTTTTTTAAGCCATGGGCAGCGATATCTGAATCTATTACCATTTTTAAAGCTCTATTACCATTTTTAAAGTTGTAGTTCTGATCTTTAAGTACAGCCAGATTATAATACTGAATGACTTACATAGAAATAAGGCCATACAGTACCTCTTTGTTTCTGCAGAAAGAAGGTCAAGTGTCTTATCCTATTGCAGAGCCATTTTAGTTAATAAATATCAATTGACAATATTGGGTCCAGTTTCCTGGTATATCAATGGGCATTGGGTAGCAAATTTGTCCCCTATGCCAGGGGCTTTTCTTTGACTTAGCCCTTTAGCCTGTTTTGGCAGAGGGGGCAGGGCAGGGATGATGCTCTTCTATAGCTGTTTCAAGCTGAAATGGGGCACAGGTGGTCAGGACCCTGGCTAGTCAAAGGTAAGGAGGGAATTTGGGCAATGGGGGCATTTATCAGAAGCATCTGGTTATCTGACCTAGCTGTAGAGACAGGGAACAATTACGTTTGGCTGGACTGGTCCACATTATACATAGACAAGAGTCTCTGCTGCCGTCTGTAGCCGGGAAACCCAGCATCCAGTGCTGCAGGTTGTGGTTTGCAACTGCTGCTTCAGTGTGTCTGCCACCCAGCTGGAAACCTGCTGAAACAGATATAGGCTAGAGATGAGAGTTAAAATTTATGAACTTATTTGGAACTTTTAGGCCTGTAGTCTTGGTAACTGGAGACCAGGAGAGGGAAAAATGCCATCTTCAGGAAAAAACAGGTGAGGAAAACTCATTTATCTGTGAAGTGGATCCAATGGCTTCTTTTGATCTTCTGAGGCTTATATGAATTCTTATTTTATAAAAGGACATAAAAGTTTTATCTATATTAGTATTATGAAATTTGGACCTTTGAAATCTTAACATAATATCATAGAAGGAAAAAGTGATCTGAAGCATTTAAATCATCTATTTAAATCTTTGTAAGTGGTACTTATATCCTGAATCATTTATCAAGAGACCTAAAAACTGTTCTTAAGAAACGGTTTAAGATCTCTCAAATGTCTTCCTTCAAAGTACATGGCATTTAAAAAAGATTTAAAATCTCTCAAGCATTAGTCCTGCTACCCTATCCCGGCATGGGAGGGGGCGGTTCATGCGCAGAGCCGGGAAGACAGATCCTCTGGGGCCATAGGAGTATGCTGTCCTGCCCATAAGCTCCCAGAGTCTTATCCAGCCTCATCACCAGCAGAGCTGATGCTGGAGAGCCCAGGATAGGTCTCTGCACCCGGCCCACAGGAACACACAAGTGGCCGCAGAGGAATGAACGCTGTGACCACGCTGTGATTGGAGGAATCCTCCACCCCATAAAACAGTGTGTGGCTTGAAGCGGGACTTTCCTGACTTCCCCTTACATCCTGTTCATGCTTGAGCCACTGACAGGCAGTGACTTCTTGCTGCCTTTGGCAAAGATGATGGTGAGGTCATATGACCTGTCCCTCTTTGACCTTAGCCAAGATGGCATCTGCCTGCCCGCACGATCACCCTCTGGTGCCTGACCATGTGCTCACCTACCTGGTTTGTCTGTTTGTTTTTTGTTGGTTTGTTTTGTTTTTTGTTTTTGCAAGACAAACTGAACAGATAAGGAATGGATAAACTGAATTATTTAAAGTCAGACAGAAGCACCTTTACGTGGCCATCTCCCTTGGTGGCAGTGGCAGCAGCAGAGGGAAGAGGAGCTGCCGCGGGGAGAGGGGCTTGGCTCCACCCCTCGCCCCAAGCGGTGGTGGTGGTGGTGGTGGTGGTGGTGGTGGTGGTGGTGGTGGTGGTGGCGGCGGCAGGGGGAGAGAGAAGAGTGGGAACTTGGGATAGACGGAGACAGAACAGTATGAGGCAGTTTGAGAGCAAAAGCACGAGGGTGAAGTGTAGCTGGAGTTTTCTCCAGTCCTGTCCAGCCCCGTGGACCCCACAACCGCTTATAAAATAATCACTCAGAAGCTCATATTAATTAAACTGCTCAGCCATTAGTTCAGGCCTACCACTGACTAGCTCTTACACTTAAACTCAGCCCGTTTCTGTTAATCTGTATGTCGCCACGTTTTCTGTGGCTGTACCTGTGTGCCATTACATGCTGCTCCTTGGTCGGCAGGCTGGCATCTCCTGACTCAGCCTTCCTTTTCCCAGAATTCTCCTTGTCTACTTATTCCGCCTATACTTCCTGCCTGGCTACTGGCCAATTAGCATTTTATTTATCAACCAATCAGAGCAACACATTTTCACAGCATACAGAAAGACATTCCCCCATCGTTTTAGACAGAAAAGGGGAAATGATGGGGGAATGTCTTTCTGTACGCTGCAAATATGTGTTTCTCTGACTGGTTGATAAATAAAGCCATTTGGCCTATGGCAAGGCAGCTTAGAGGCAGGCAGAAAATTCAAAGGGAGAGACAGGAAGAAGGTGGGAGGAGACCCCAGCAAGCCACTGAAGGAGCCAGTCAGTGGGAAGTAGTTTTAATTGATATAAGCCTCCATATTTACTTGGGTCTGAGCGGTTGCAGACCGGGAGGGTTACAAGAAAACTTTTAGCTACAGAAACACGCCACGCGGATGCTGCCGCGGGCTGCGGTACAGGGAAAGTCAGTCACGTCCCAAGAACCGCATCCACGTGGACAGAGTTTACTATAATAGAAAGATAGAGGGAAAGATAAGGAAAGAGGGAGAGAAGGAAGGAAAAGTGGAGGTGTGTACACCTGATGGCGGGGAAGGGAGGGAGGGAGAGGGAGTGAGAAGGGAGAGGTTTTTCCTTAAAGGAGGCTTTTACATCAAGACACAGGGTGGCCCTAAGGGTGGGTTCAGAATGCTAACAGCCACAATCGGTCAAAATAACAGAACTGGTCTTGGGGTGCCCAGCTTGAGTGGACACATGTACACACAACTCTTGCTCCTAAGGCTTGGGGAACATCACGGAAGAGGAAGGAGGTAGAAAGACTGTAAGAGCCATAGGACCAGGAAGTGAGATCATGTCCCTTAGAAAGGACAAGGAAGCTGTACTCACAAGTACAATATGGTTGACTAAACAAGACCTGAAAAGTAATGGAACAATCAGAAAATTAATAGATGGACTAATGTGGAAGAGAGAAACCTCACCAGGCTCCACCTCTAGACAAAGAACCACAGGCAACTAGTGACTGCTGAGAGAGGGAGACTTTCTCTTCCCAGGGATGAGGCCATTGACTGGTTATCCAATAGCAGCTGGTCAGCCCTGATGTCATGTACATACAAGCAACCCTAAATGGACTCAGCAGTTTGTATTTATATATGTGTGCATGTACATGTAATAGAGGAAATGAAGCTAAGAATTTGAGAGGAAGGAGAGTTGTGGGAGAGGATGAAGGGAGAGGACACAGGAGGGATTGGAGGGAGGAAAGGGAAGGGGGAAATGATGTAACTATATTTTAATTAAATTAAAGATTACTAAGTAAAAAGAGAATGAGTCTTACATGTAAGGAATGTGCTCATTCTGTCATAGATACAGGGTCAACAAGAGAATTGCACTCTTGACAATTTTACATTTGTAACAATAAGGGTTTTCGTTAGATATTTAACATCAGGGTTTGGTGTATGGCATTGCTCTTTATTAAGTTCAAAATAAAGATTTATTTTCAAACCAAAAACAGGACAGTGTGGTGTGTGGGGTGCAGTGACTGAGCTTGTCCCTAGCGTGTAAAAGGTCTTGAGAGTTTACTCTCAGCTACAGAAAAATACGAGGTAGTGTCTCCATGTATTGAATGTAAAATTCATGTTATTTCATAAGTAAAGAAGGTTACAAAAATTATAATCATATCTTACAAATAGCCACAATATTGTACATATACTATTAAAATACCAGTGCAAATGAAGAAAGACAATTTCACAGGTTTAAAAAAGTTTGAAATGAAAAATTAGGAACTGAATTTTATTTTATGAGTGACCTTTACTATGTATTTTATTTTTATGTTGAAAGTAAAGAAATATCTTCTTAAAGTCGCTTGTGACCCCTTTATCACTGGGGTTAATTTATCAGTTATTTTCAGATATTTAGTGAACATCTAGTAAATGTTATTTCCCAGAATAGATACTACAAATTTATACATTAGCAAAATCCATAACCAAAATCAGTAACTGCACCCAAGTGTGGCATGGGTTTGTTTTCTTTTTTTCTTTCTTTTTTTTTGGTTTTTCGAGACAGGGTTTCTCTGTGTAGCTTTGCGCCTTTCCTGGAACTTGCTTGGGAGACCAGGCTAGCCTCGAACTCGCAGAGATCCGCCTGCCTCTGCCTCCCGAGTGCTGGGATAACCAACCGGTTGTGCTCTTCCCTAGGAAAGACTATTTTTCCCCACTCTCAACATTTCTTAGTTGCCTGTAGTTCTTTGTTTATGGTCGAGACCTTGTGAATTTTCTCCCCACCTATGATATATGTCTATTGGTGTCATTTTTGTTTAGGTCATGTTTAGGCAGCCAGGTGAGTCTTCATAGGCACAGCTTCTGACCTTTCTAGTAGACACAGTCTCACAGCAAACTTGCTGGTCCTCTGGCTCTTACAATCTTCTTGCCTCCTTTTCTGCAATCATCCCTGAACCTTAGTTGCAGGTGTTGTGTTGTGGATGCATCCCTAGGAAATGGGCTCCATAACTCTGCATTTTGACTGGTTCTGGTTTTCTGTAATGGTCTCTATCTGTTTCAAAGAGATGTTTCCTTGATGAGGGGTGAGGACTACACTTGTCTGTAGACATAAGGACAACTATTTAGAATATAATTAGGGATTATGCTGGCTTAGTAAAGTGGCAGTTGTAGTCTTTCAAGAACCCTAACTTTGCTAGCTCTGAGTAGTTGGCTAGGTTTCCAGTACCATGCATGATTTACCTCTTGTTGAGTTCTAAATCCAATTAGAGAGCTGTTGGTTACTGCCAAGGTATGTGTGGCACTACTGAATCCTTAGGCTATCCTACCATGCTGATTATTGTTACGGTTCATAGCTAAGTAGAACTGTTGGTTCATAGGTGTCATAGCTAAGTAGAACTGTTGGTTCATAGGTGTCATAGCTAAGAAGAACTGTTGGTTCATAGGTGTCATAGCTAAGTAGAACTGTTGGTTCATAGGTGTCATAGCTAAGTAGAACTGTTGGTTTATAGGTGTCATAGCTAAGTAGAACTGTTGGTTGCTTCCCTCCTTTGGAAGCTTGCATGGCCCTTCTGATACCATGAAAGCTGGTCCACAGGAAGAAAGCTTTAAGGTCAGATTCAGTTCAGTGGGCCTCTGGGCCCTGGGTCTTCAGTAAATGGTATCGTCAGCAATAGGGACTTAACTTCTACCTTTGGAGGTGGGGGCAACCAAGGGTAATAGCTACAGCCTATAATGGTTTGTAAGTCTCCTGGATGGCCCTATCAGTAAGTCAAAGGAGGTCTTCTCATGTGGCAACAATTTTGTTTCTGATGGCACTGTGTGTGGATAGTTCAAGACATAAAAAATTAACTCCATACTGAGATAAATCTAAAATATAAAATAACCATGTAAAATAATGGTTATTCAGAACAGGGAGGAAAGATTCAGTCTTTGTGCTGCCTGGATTTTTTATTAACTTGACACAAACCTAGGCGTATCTGGGAAGAGGAAATCTCAGTTGAGGAATTGCTTCCATCAGATGTAGGCAAATCTGCGCAGAGGCAGGCAGGCAGGTGGAGGCAGCGGGCGGTCCAGATGCAGTTGTAATAAAGACCAGAAACTGAGCTATCACCCGCTGAGGAGTTAGTGAAAACAAGCTCTTAATCAGGAGCTTGGAACAGGGACGCCTTTAATCCCAACACCCGGGGAAGGAGCGGTCTCCATGGGATGAGACCAGAACAGATCTGAACACTCTGTCTGAGGCCAACCCAGGGCCCAGCTGCTGAGTCTGCGAAACACAACAACTTGGAGGTGTTGGTGAGACTACCCTGCTCAGCTGAAATCCATCCGGGAGAGGATTCAGAACCCTACAGTTTGAAGTCTGAGGAAACAAGATCAGCTGAAGAGTTGACGAATGAGCAAAATGTGACCTGAGAACACAAAAGAAGGCGCTGCCCAGCCACCGAACCAGATCACCAGAATCATAAGTATACACTTCATCGACTGAGAACAGGTAAGCTCCCATCTCCAGACCAACAGATCAGGTCTCTAGCCCCTAGGCCCTACCCATCGGAGTCCCAGCGACCAGACAGCTACCTTTCCCTGCTCCCCCACCAAAAAAAAACAACCCCCCCAAACAAAAAACAAACAAAAAAACCCTAACCCCTATGAACCTAACAACCACTAAAAACCATAAGCACACCCTACACCAACTGAGAACAACTGCTCCCAGAGACAGAACCCACTAACACTGATTTGACTAAGCTGCTCCCGAAGAAACAGAGCTCAACAGCACCAATTTAACCAAGAACTCCTAGTGAACCAAGACTAAAAATTAGAACAAGAGAGACACCTTCAGACACAGAACCGCCTGCACCGAGCAGAGGAAGAGATGAGTAGACGCCAGTGCAAAAATACAGGCAACAACATAAAGACCTATATGACAACATCAGAACCTAGTGATTCTACACCTGCAAGACCTGAACATACCAAGGCAGAAGAAACAGAAGAAATCAATCCTAAAAATGACTTTAAGAAGATGATAGAGACCCTTAAAGAGGAAATGAAAAACTCCATTAAAGAGGAAATGAAAAACTCCCTTAAAGAGGAAATATAAAAAATTCCCTTAAAGATGTAGGCAAATCTGTAGCGGCATTTTCTTGATTAATTATTGATGTAGAAAGGTCCATCCCATTGTGGGTTGTACCATTCCTGGGCATGTATAAGAATGCAAATGTAGAAGAGCGACAGCCAGTCTATCCCCTTTGTCATATCTATTATTCATTCTTGTGATGGGATGTAAAGTGAACTGAGAATTGGGAGATTAAGCAAAATCTAGATATTCAACAAAATGTTCACTTACATAAACTTATGTGTATACTCACTGCTCAGGTCTTTGACTCAAATAATTTTACTTACCATTCTGGGGATGAGAAAATTACCTAAAATGTATTGTCTCCATATACTAAACTGGTTAAGGATAAAGTTGTTAGGGGTTCTGTGTTGCACAGGATGATCAAAGAAAGAGGGTCACTCCAAGATGAATTTTAGGCTCCCTGGCAGCAGGGAGGAAGGTCTACAAACTGACCCTCTAACAGCCGTGCAAAGGCTTATTTATCGAGTGTTACACAAAAGCTGTTTGCTGTGGATGATTGATTGATACATAAAACACTTATTGGCCAGTAGCCAGTCAGGAAGTATAGGCAGGACTAGCAGAGAGGAGAATTGAGAGAACAGGAAGGCGGAGAGGAGGAGACACCAGCCTGCCGTCCAGGGAGCATCATGTAAAGGCAGCAGGTAAAGAAACGGAACACGTGGTGACATATAGATTAACAAAAATGGGCTGAGTATAAGAGTAAGAGCTAGACAGTGGTAGGCCTGAGCTAACGGCTGAGCAGTTTAAATAATATAAGCGCTGTGTATTTATTTTATAAGTGGGCTACAGGACTGCCGAAGTTTGGTGGGACCTGGAGAAAAGACCTCTAGCTACAGCTGTTTTGGGGGTAAAACAAGTTTCGAATTCCAAAGCCCTTGATCTAATCTAAAAGGAAAGCATCACACCTCTGCAACTTTAGTTCTTATTGTGCACTGTTTGCAGCATCCAGCAATCCAAGATATCCAGGTGTGCCAGAATGGTCTTGTCACCAAAGTCATGCAAAGGCTGTAAAGCTGCTTCAGAAAAATAAGTCTACAGATAACAGAAAACCATCACTGTCTTCCACAATGATTTCTTCAAGGTCAAAGTACTTCCAGAAAGCAACTATTCATTCTGATGTTTACCCTAGATACAGTGAAAACAACTATTTCATTCTAATGTTTACCCTAGATACAATGACTCTACTAATTTTTCCTCTACATTTTCCCCTTTTGTTTAAGCTATTTTAATTACGTTGAGGATTATGCAGCCACACGGTGAAGACAGTCTTTTCTCTATCATGTTGTTTCATATTCTTATGTAGATAAGCCAGAATATGTTTCAGAGCCAGTAAAGTTATCACAGCAGAAACAAGCATAAAAATCGTGAGGATAAGAAAGCACAGGATTGGGCTGGAGAGGTGGCTCAGAGGTTAAGAGCACTGACTGCTCTTCCAGAGGTCCTGAGTTCAATTCCCAGCAACCACATGGTGGCTCACAACCATCTGTAATGAGATCTGGTGCCCTCTTCTGGCCTGTGGTCACATATGCTGTATACATAATAAATAAATAAATCTTTAAAAAAAAAAAAAAAAAAAAGAAAGCACAGGATTAAAGGAAGCTATGGTATCTGCAAGGCTTGCCATAACATCCATCCCAGATACATCAGGCAACTTAATTTCTTGTAAATCATAAATCACTTGAGAAGAATTAGGGTGACTCAACAAATGCATTTTAACCTTTCCCAATTGTACTTGTTTTCATTAAACCTTAATACAATAAGATGTAATATTCCAATCACATTTTAGTTTAATTTACTCTTTCAAAGTTTCTTTCTCCCAAAAGTGACACAGCTTGTCTCAAGCCAGCCATTTCATTAACTCTCTCACTAGCTACTTTATACTGTTGAGTCCAAAGTTCTGCAGAATGCTGATGTCAAACTAACAAACTCAGCAGTTTGAATTTCGTCATGAAGGGCTAATCCAGCTGCTGCAGCAATAACAGTCAATGCAATAATTCCCATAACCACAGCAATAATTAATCCAATCATCTGACGTGTTCTTCTTAATATTCTTTCAGCAAGTTTCTGAACTAGAATCAGCACAGATGAATCTTGCCATGGCCTCGACAGCTTCACTGGCATCCAGACTGTTGGCCTTGCTCTAAGAATATATAAGCTTTCAGAAGTGACATCCAATAATATACTAGCATTAATACAGGTACAGAGAGTACAGCATTCACAAGTGACACTATAGTTATTAGGGTGCCATTGTATAGGCCCTTTCAATAATATATAAGGTAATGGTACACATGCTACAAAGGTGTGACTTTTATCTAAAGAACAAAGTGTACTTACCATCATTAATGCTTAACTTTCCTTTCCATACTAAGAGGGTGTAAGACACTTGCCAATTTCCACAAATTAGTATGAACTGAATTGCCAAATTGCAACATAGGACCTGACATCCTGACTCCATGCCATTGGATAGGTTCATTAACAATGGAGCTAATTCCCACAGTTCTATTCAAACTATACTGCTGCCATCTTAATTCTGAGTGAGAATATTTTCCTCCAGGGAAGCCATAAGGGCCTCAATCAATGATGTCTCCATGGGAGATATTAATAAGCACTCGAGGTTTCTCACATTTACGTTGTTGCCAATGTACCCAGTAGGACTCCTTGTTGGTAACCTACGTCTCACAAAATGCCAGATTTATGGAACTAGTAGCATTAATCTCCTGTTTCTAAAACCAGATGCATGAAGCATATAAAATTTATTATGAAAATCCTGGGTAGTATTATGATTAACTATAGATTGCCAAATTTGAAAATTTATATTTAGACAGTGAGTTTCATTACCCATACAAATAGGAATTTCTTGTACTCCAACAGTATAATTTATAATTTCCTTACCCTCTTCCTCAGGCTTAGCAGGTCCTCTGTGGTCATAAGGACTGGGTAGCCAAGAGGATTCCTTGACCACCACAGGAATATCCACATCACCCCGATTTACCCCTTTATTAATGGGAGGACTGGGAATATAAGTCCAGTAAGTATCATTGGTCCCTGTCACCTGTACGGTTACCACAGACAGCACAGCAAGGCACAAAGTTGTAGCTTTCAAAGGTTCCCTAGCCAGCCGAACCATTGCTTCTCCTTCTTCAGTCAATTTCTTAAGCTGTTCCCATGTAGGAAGGAAGATCAGCTGTCTGCTTCAAAGGTTTTCTTTGTGTTATCCATGTCAGCACTAAGGCATCTAAGAGACTTCTATTGCTCACGTCTAAGTTTTATTAATTTTGATGGTATCCACAACTTCTCTGAGAAACATAAGCATAACTTCGGCTCCAACATAACACCTTCCTTACTTTCCACTCTGATGTCAAAACATCCTTGTAGTTCACAGGCTGACTCAATTCAGCAGTTTTTTCTATGGTCCATTTTTCTATGCCTCTTAGCAGCTGTTATCCCTACCTCATTAGCATTTTAAAAATTTAAAGTTAGCAAGGCATGTAATCTATCTTTGGGAGTCCTTCATATCCCCTTTTAATTTTATAAACATCTTTTTTAGAGTGCGATTAGATTCTCCAACAATTGCTTGTCCTGTGGTATTCCTGTATTACTGTAATTGTTTCATGATGCCATGTCTTTCAGGAACCCTTTACGGTACTTATGGCAATCTTTAATGGCACTCTTTCCTCAACTTCAGAAATAAGTGTCTGTACCTACACTTACTAATAAGCCTGAAGAACCCCCATTTCATTGTCTCTTGTTTAAAAGCAATCACCTTGAAATCTCTCTGAGGATAATATCAATAACTGATCAGAGGTATAGAATAAATTGCATGTGACCATATCTTCTTCAGAGAATAGAAATGAGTTGTAAATATCCAAATATTCCATAAGTTGAACATGTAAAAAATTATGGCTGGGACTTCTCTGTAACTGTGCTGCAGCAAAAGCATTTGTTTCTGGAAACTTAGAGTTTCAGAAGTAGTGCTAATCAGAACGTCCTTCATTTGGAAACATGGTGAAGTAAGCACACACACACACACACACACACACACACACACACACACGGATGCACATGAATGTATACGCACACATGTATGCACATGTACACAAACACACACATACTCCGACTGAGCGAATAATAAGAATAAGATATGTGTGAGCTATCGATGCATAAGAAAAGGAATGTCAGCATGAAGCAACTCTCCAAATGGGGGTTGGGGTGGTGAGGGGTGGGGGGGTGGTGTGTGTGTGGGGGGGGGTCCGGCAGAGCATTTTATTTAGATGTTTTGTCATCCTAAATAGGTTTCCAGATTCCTAGCCTTTAATGAGATATAAACGATTATGGGAAGTTGGTAACACACTAGCAAGAGTTGGGCCGTGAGCTTTATGAAGGCAGACAACTTTGAACACTAGAACCACTGTAGCAAAAACAAAATGTTCCCTACAGAAAACCCAAAAGATAACTGACAGCGGAGGAAACGAGTTCATGAAGAGGGGTAAGCCTGAGCACTTCAGTTACACCACTGAAGAGGACGGGAAGGTCTGTGGAGGCACAGATTAACGATACAGCCTAAGAAAGAAGCTGTTCTTTAAGTATGTAATAAATGGGATAAAATAAGAAGCTGGATATGTACTAAAATACTACAAGTTTTCTTAGTGTAGAAAAATACTTTAAATATGTGAATTGGAAAGAAACCTTTTACTTTGGGAAATAAATAATGAATATCTACACATAAAATTTGAATATCTTTTGAGTATAAAGGGAAAATTCTGGAAGAAAAACACACACGAATTTAAAGAATAGATAACCTGCTGTCTAAAGTATCAAAACTACCCTGGCCCCAAACATACTTTTTACAGTAACAAATGTTGCTTTTTACAGACAACTTTTATGCAGCTGTGGGCTGCTCACAGGAAATGCTCCTGACGGGAACTTTTACTCAACTTCTTTGTCTGTCAGGTACAAGAATGCTACAACAGCTAGATGTGTAAAATTTCAGAGAATGCACACCCACATGGTGCCCGGCATTGTTTCATAATGAAGTCAGGGGGCAGGGAAGAGAGCCCTGCGAGGTAGGAGAAAGCTGAAAGTGTGTCAGCAAGGCTGAAGCAAGTCCTGTTGGAGTCAGCAAGACTGAGCACGAGAAGAAATGCTGAGGCATTGTTTAGGAGAATCTGTGGTTGAATTTTCACCTCTTGCACGCTCCTCTTCCTTCCCCAGACCTTCCTCCCTGGCCTCTGTCTCTCCCTTAGTGAGGGAAGGAGAAAGTAGGCGTGAGGGGGAAGTATGTTTTGAAGGAATGAGGAAATGAGGACTGTGACCTCTTCCTAAACAGGTCAAAGAAATGAATATGGAACTGAGATTTAGGCAGTGGAGGATTCCAGGATTTGGGGAAGGCTTGTGTAATCTAAGAGCTATGACTCTGGGCTAAGGGACTCATTCTGGTTCCGATCACACTGTGGAATGATATTCATTTGCAAGGATAGAGTTGAGTGGGATATAGGATCTGATGCAACTCTTCAATGTTCCAAATTCTTTCCTATACAAAATGTAAAAAATATATGTTAAATATTCAAATGTGAGGGTGGAAGCCAAAATTCTTATTTTTTTTATTATTCCATATTATTTTTAAACAGTTACTGCTTTAGTGGTGCAGATGGGCCAGACAAACTTGTTTAGGGGAGTGAAAACATGCGACTTGTTATCTCTCATAAACAAGAGCTTCGGGCATTTCTGGAACTCTCTGTCCTTGGGCAAGGGGCCTGCAGATCAGAGGCATTTTGTTTCATGGATCTCTTAGGCATAGTCAATTAAAACTTAAAATGTAACTTTGGCTCTCACAGTTGTGAGGTAACATGGTAGTTCCAATTCTATATTTTTAGGAGAGGGTCACTTTTGTCCACTCTAACCTCCTCCTGTGTCCTCAGGGCTGCCACTCAGGATTTTAAGGTGGTGTGAGCACACCAAGTATCATGCCTTCAGTGCTTCTGAACCCAAGACCAGGAAGCAAGAGGGACACACACTGCAAGTGTGATTGAGATCCGACTTTACATCTATTCCATCAGGCAAGACCACCTGATTCTGTGAGACGAACCTCACTGCTATCTGTAGATAGCACGTCTGTGTTCAGTTACCCAGATATTTCCTCACATTTATGCTTTTAAAGCATCATTTTCTTAGCTGCAAAATTCATATGTTTTGTAATACTTCAGCTGTACATAGGAAACTGGAAAAAATGTATCCTTTAGCCTCTTGGACATTACCAAATGGCTGGGAGAAAATTATCCCACTAATTTAATGTATATTCTTCCATGTGCTTGTCTTTGATCAAGAATATATTCATGTGTAGAAATGGGGTACCAGATTTTAGTCAGCACATCTGAGTTGGGTTGTTGGTTTATATTGGCCTATACCAGGTACCTTATTATTTGGTCAGAACAGCCCTCCTTTTTTTTTTTTTTTTTTTTTTTTTTTTAGATTTATTTCTTTATTATGTTCTCTCTGCATGCCAGAAGAGGGCACCAGATCATATTACAGATGGTTGTGAGCCACCATGTGGTTGCTGGAAATTGAACTCAGGACCTCTGGAAGAGCAGCCAGGGCTCTTAACCTCTGAGCCATCTCTCCAGCCCAGAACAGATCTTCTTGAATGCTGGGAATGGAATATGCCATGGCTTGTGTTATGCCCAGATTGCAGGGACTCCCAAAAGACGACCACCATGGAGACTGAATCGCATATGTAAAAGCAAAGAGCCTTTATTGAAGCTTAGACTCTCCATCTGTCAGACACAGTGGTGAGAGCAGAGAGCCCCGACCCCGGGCAGGGTGGGGTTTCTATCATAGCAGAGGTTGAGGTGAGAGCATTTCCAGTCAGGACCTTGATTGGCTGACATTTATCTAGGGATATATTGGTAAAAAGGGGAAATAGATGTGTGCTAGGCTCAGAGGCATCTGTCGATCTTATCTAATCTTATCTAACGGCTGGAATGTTTGGGATGTCAGGTTCTTCCCCTTAGATGCTGGCCCATCTCTGGGTGGATCTCTGGGTGGTGTTAGCTTATGGCTTTTCCTGGATCCGGGTGTTGCCTACCAGTAAGCCTGTCATGGCAGCTGTGTCTGAGCCCCTAAGCCTGTCATGGCAGTTGTGTGGTCAAGCTGTTTTGGGCACCCCCACAGTTTGCACATGACTTAAAAGGTCAGAATGGTCACTTTCCATAGTCTCTTGAAACAGTTAGTATGTGACTTCTTTTGAATTATAAACGGCATATATGTTGGAAGTTGCTTGAGTTTTTCAGTGTGGACCGCATGATGACCACTGCTGCTTGACAGAGTTCCAGCATTTCAACTTTGCAGATTACAATTCTCCAGCACCCTTTTACTTTCATTTTTAATGATTCTCACTATGTATTGTGCCCCGATCGTGACCCCCAGAGAGACCACCAAAGACGAGCATGCCGGAATGCAAAAGCAAGGTTTAATTCTGGATATCCAAAAGCAATACAAGCCTAGGCAGGGACTTCGTCCAATACATCCAACGCAGTGGAGGCTGGAGGAAGTGCCCACCTATCTGCAAGCTCAGTTTTTAAAGGGAAAAATCACAAGGTTACATGCTAGTACGGGTACAATTCTGATTGGCTCGCTTCTAGGGGCATTCTAGAAATCATGGCTTAATCTTACTTCTAAGGGAGTGGTTGCCCGCCACCACTGGCTGCCCTCAGGTGGGGACATTTCTGCGGTCAGTTACCCTGGAAACCAGGGAGAGGACATTCTATGTTAAACAGTTACCTAGGGGGCCAGGGAGTGGACATTCCACAGTCTGGCAGTCCTTACCTCCTGACTACCTTGTGACTCTGTACTTTTACACTTCCTGGTTTCTGGAATCTGGACTGACTTGTTTCAGTAACTAATGGCCTATTCCTAGAAGGAGAAACCTTAGGCCTTAGTTTTTGGGTGAAAGCATATTGGTCTTATTTCTAAGATGGCTCATTTTGGTCTCACAATGTGTTATGAGAGTTTCCTTACACCTTTCCCTTTGGGAAATTCTGTGCGGGCTTTGAAGGACAAAAATGTATAAAACAGCAGCCTGTTTAAACAAATA
>CABHPQ010143080.1:0-34708 GCA_902168405.1 Peromyscus aztecus
AAAACAAACAAACAAAAAAACCAGATCACATACTTATATATAATGGCACAGGATATACATTACCATTCCAAACATAGGGAAGGGAGCATAATGAGGAAATACTAGATTAAAGAAAGACCTAAAACCAGCTGGGCAAACCTCAAACTCTGTATTTCCATGTCTGATGTTAAAATGCCCTTTAGATCTCTAATTCTATTCAGCTTTGTTGACTGGAACACACTTCTTTCTCTTGGGCTGATTCCACTCTCTCTTAGCAGCTTTCCTTGGCAGGTTTTCCATGACACTGGCATCTCTAAAATCTTTGGGTCTCCAGGGCAATCCAGGTGTCAATTTTATAGCTTCACTCGATGGCCTCTCTACTAGGCCTCCATTCAGGGGCACCCCTAACATATGCCTGGCTTCAGCAGCTTTATTTAGGGGCAAATTCCATAGCCCTTTCTTCTATCCTTAACTCCAGAACCATGTGGCCAAAACTTCCAAACTCTGCTGCTAACTGGGACTGGAACATGGTCCCCTTGTTCAATTGTGTCTTCACCAGCTTTCTGTCCTTCACTGCCTAAGCTTACTGTCCTGAAACTTGATCTCTGGACTAGGCTGGCCTCAAACTCAGAGATCTGACAGCCTCTGCCTTCCCAGTGCGGGGAAAAAAGTGTGACCCACTACAATGGGCTGTAAGCTTTTCTTTAATTCTTTTCATAAATTAGAAAGTTAACTGGGTGGGATCTTGCCCTGAGGTCACCATTCCCTTTGTTCCATTTTTTTAAACTATCTCCTTGAACATAGCATTTAGCTGTGTTCCACTTCCTGGTGATCTTTTTCTCCCTAGAAGTTACATTTTGTAATTTCCCCTGCCCATCTTGCTCCTTTTTATTATAGATATTCATTAAAATTACCACTAATAACTACATGACAAGAGTCTGTACTAGGTTGTTTTGAGACTTCCTCTGCAGATGGAATTAATCCAAAATTCTTCACTATAGTCTCAGTCAGGCTCCTTGGACAAGGGCAAAAGGCAGTCACTTTCTTCACCAAAATATCACAATAACTATCTCTAAGCAATAAACTAAAATTCTTCTCCTCTGAAAGATCTTGAGAAGCACCACATAGTTTATCAAATTACACTCCGCACCACTGTCTTCCATGCTCCTACTTGTATGGCCCATTAAGCATTGCCACTACTTTCATAACCCAAAGTACTAAAGTCCAAATTCCTCCAAACAAAGATATGGCCAGGCCTATTACAGCAATACCTCAGTCCCTGGTACCAACTTCTGTCTTTGTTAGGGTTTTTATTGGTGTGAAGAAACACCATGACCATGGCAACTCTTAACATTTAATTGAAATGGATCTCTTACAGTTTCAGAGATTTAGTCCATGATCATGGTGGGACATGGTGACATGCAGGCAGACATGGTGCTGGAGAGACAGCTGAGAGTTCCACATCCTGCGAGCAAAAGAAGTCAACTGAGACCCTGGGTGGAATCCTGAGCATAGGAAATCTCAAAGCCAACCCCCACAGTGACACACTTCCTCTATCAAGGCCATATCCACTCCAACAAAGCTACACCTACTAATTATGCCACTTCCTATGAGATTAAGGAAGTCAATTACATTCAAACTACCATACCAGCTTTTGGGAGAAAGTATTTGTGAAGTTAATTTTGGTTGTCAGCTGGACTGGGTCTAGGATCAACTAAAAGGCAAGCTGCTGACTGCACTCTTATGAGGGTCTTTTTGATCAGGTTGTTAATGTCCTCAATGTAGATGTAAGTTTTGGTGGCAACCTAGATAAAGAACATGCTTATAGGAAAGCTCTGCTTTTGCTTGCTTATTTTTATTTTCACTGGACAGTTCAGCTGCCCTGTTCCTGGTGCTTCCATTCCTTCAGATAGATCAGGCGCTCCATGTTTCCAATGTGGACTATAGGCTACTGGTTCTTCTGGAACCATCCAGGTCTTCAGCACCAGACTAAGACTGAAGAAGAACAAGCCTTATGGATTGAGCCACTATCAGGTTCTCAGTTTCTCTGGTGTGAGACTGCCATGGTTGAACGATTCTGACTTCATGGTGTAAGCCAATCCATTAAGTACCCCCTTAAACAAGATTTTATTCATTCATTCATTCATTCATTCATTCACTCATTCACTCATTTATTTATTATTTATTTATTTATTTATTTATTTATAGAAGTGTCTGCATGTATGTATATATACCATGTGCATGCCTGGTGCCTGACAAGGCCAGAAGAGGGTACTGGATCCCCTGGAATACAATTTAAAGCTGTTTGTGAGCTGCCATATAGGTGCTGGGAACCAAACTCAGATTCTAGGGAAGTGCACGAAGTACCCTTATCCATGGTGGTATCTCTCTAACTCCATAAATTTTCTTTAATGTATTTTCAGTCCATAGGTTTTGTCCTCTAGAGAATCTTGGCTAGCATCAGTGGTCATTTCCCTCTCTCTGTGACCAAATTGACTAGAATGTTGAGATGATTTAAACTAAAGGTGTGATACTTCATTTTATAGAACTAGAGTATGAGATAATGATAGAAAGAATTAAGGGACAAGAAGAATCTGAACCACATATAAAGTCAGTACAGTGGAAAAATGTAGTAGCTTACAATATACTGGAGATGCCATGTGCAACTGCATTTAAATTAGGTGTCCTGGTGGCAGGCATTTTGGAGCAAGGTGGTAATGAAGTAAAGGAATAAATGCAACAAAAGTTCTTAGTGCTGTGAGAAATGCTGCCGCATCTGTTCTGTTCTTTTGCTCTAGTTAACGATTGGCTCAGTTATGTTAGTTTACAGAGAAAACAGTATTTCATGGGACTTTTATTTAGAAAAACAATTTTCATGGGACGTGATTTGGAAGCTACAACCTTGTCTGGGCTCTTAGGTTGATATATTAAAATTAAAATGTAGTTTTGTTATTACTTTTTATCCTTAGTATTATAGCATAATTACAACATTCCCCCTTCCTTGCACCAAACTGTCCCATATCCCCCTTCTTATTCTCTTTCAAATTCATGGCTTCCTTTTCATTAATTGTTGTTAAATGTATATATGCATATCTAATACATATTGATGATTATAACCTGCTCTGTAAAATACATAGCACTTTCATCTCTTAAGACAGTTCTTGTATCTCTGAAGATCTACTAACTGCTGAAAAATAATGTCTAGTGCACTATGGGTAAGAGTACTGGCTTAAACCCAGAGAATTCTTGGAACACTACCCTGTGGACATGGGTCAGAGGATTGCTGTGCAGTAGCTGAGCAAGCCAGTCAGCACTTCCTGAGCTTGGTTTAATCATGCGTGCTTCAGGCCAGCTCACAGGGTTGTACTTCAGAGCCTTAGATACCTTGGGCAACTAGAGTGAGTTGTCTGCTGTGTTTGAATGAGTGAGTGCCCCTCTTTGTTGGAGTTTCAGAACAGCTGCCACTGATGCCCTATGTGCAAATGAACAAACTCTATAAGATTATAATGAAAGTATCATTCTCCAAGAAAGGCTGCATAGATACTGGAGCCAGGAAAGGACAAGAGAATATTTCTCTGGTCTCAGTGATGCTATATCAGTTATAGTGCATAATAAAAATGAAGATTATTGCAAGCCAGAGAGAACATCATGGTTAGTCATCACAGTTGAAATGTCGTAACAGATTTTCTTTCTCAAAATCTTCCTTGTTTTAGTAAACCTATGAACAGAACACACAGCTTTGTCATCAGAATTAACAAAACCTTTGCAATACCTCAAAATGAATAATTAAATTGTTTTAAAATAATTTGAAGTGAACCCTATCATGAGTAGAAATGAACAGCATATGGGAATAATAAAGAAATAGAGCTAATGAAACAAACTTGAATTTGAGATTTAAGTAGTATGTTTTAAACTAGGAATTTCAGTGCATGTACTAGATCTGGTAGTTCAAGTAAGTGGGAAGTGTGATTATATAATATATGCTGCCAGAAAGCATAATTGCTACTCAAATAAGATAATTTTCTCATTATGTATTATAAGTCAGTCACAAATTATAGTTAATTTTTGGTGGTGTCAAAAGAATAGAAAAAATTATAGTGAACATTTAATTTGGTTATAGGAAATCTCTTCAAAATGTGTTTCCTGATTGTTCTGGACATTAGTATTCATTTTCCTTTCCTACATTTCATGTATTTTCATAAAGCACCATAATGGCTAGCAGGCTTTCCATTTCATTGTTTTCATGAGTGTGGTGTATCAGAACATAAAGCAGTTTATATTTTGTCTTGGGCTTATTTCCTTTTCTCTGGATACAACTAGAGTGAACATAGAATCCAGGGAAAGGAAAAGTGCTGACTTGCCACTCTTCATGTGTTCATGGTAGTAGATCTGTGTATTTATGTAGTAGGTATTATGTTTGCGTTAAATATAAGTTCTTGATGGAGACCTTCCTGCTTCTCCTGATACAATAAGCTCCAAATGTCACTGTTCTGGGGATGCTGTGAATGTGTTGCTCTGACTGATTGATAAATAAAATACTGATTGGCCAATAGTCAGGCAGGAAGTATAGTATAGGTAGGATAAGTAGAGAAGAGAATTTTGGGAAGTGGGAGGCTGAGTCAAGAGTCACCAGCCAGAGACAGAGGAAGCAAGATGTGAAAGTACTGGTAAGTCACAAGTCACATGACAACTTACAGATTGATAGAAATGGGTTAATTTAAGTTATAAGAACTGGATAGCAAGAAGCCTGAGCCATTAGGCCAAATAGTTCAAATAATATAAGTGTCTTTGTGTTTATTTGTGTCTGAGTGGCTGCAGGCCTGGGCAAGACTGGAGATAACTCCAGCAACATCACTGATCATCTCTATCTTTAAAAATTGAAAGGATATCTCAACATTCAACAGGCGGAGCACTTCATGTAGTTGACTTACACGTATTCTACTCACATTGAGCTTATGTGTCTTTTCAGATAGATAATATTTGACAGCTTTATACATACATATTTTGAGTATGGGGCAGTTTCATCTCAGATTACCCTCTTTCATTCCACCTGTTCTCTCACTGAAACGATTCTTTTTCCAACAAGGCATCCTTTCCTTGCATCCTCTTTTTTATTTAAAAAAGATTTTTTAAATTCATTTTACATACCAACCACAGATCTCCCTCTCATCCCTCTTCCTGCTCCCCCCACCACCTTCTCCTCCAACCCACCCCCTCATCCCTTCCTCCAAAAGGGTAAGTCCTCCCATGGGTGGACAGCAAAGCCCAGTACATTCCGTTGAGGTAGGACCAAGCCCCTCCCCACTGTATCAAAGGTGAGCAAGGTGTCAGACCACAGGTAATGGGCTCCAGGAAGTCAGCTCATGCACCAGGCATAGATCCTGATCCCACTGCCAGAGGCCCCTCAAACAGACCCAACTACACAACTATCTCGCATATGCAGAGGGTCTAGTCCGGTCTCATGCAGGCTCCACTGCTGTTGGTCTAAGGTTCCCGAGTTCCTATGAGCTTGGTTCAGTTGTCTCTGTAGATTTCTCCATCATGCTCTTAACTCCCCTTGCTCATATAGTCTCTCTTCTTTGACTAGATTCCTGGAGTTTGGCCTGGTGCTTGGTTGTGGATCTCTGCATCTGCTTCCATAAGTTATTGGATGAAGGTTCTATAATGACAGTTAGGATATACACCAATCTGATAACCAGGGTAGGCCAGTTCAGGCACCCTCTCCACTATTGCTAGTAGTCTAATCTGGGGTCATTCTTGTGGATTCCTGGGAATTTCCCTAGTACCAGGTTTCTCCCTTACCCCATAATGTGTCCTTCTATCAAGACATCTATTTCATTGCTCTCTCACTTCATCCCTTCTCCAGCTTGACCATCCTGTTCCCTCATGGTCTCATCCTCCATCCCCTCCCCTCTATTGCCCCCCTCATCCCCAGGTTACTCATGGAGATCTCCTCTGTTTCCCCTTCCCAAGGTGATCCATGTGTCCCTCTTAGGGTTCTCCTTGTTTCCTAGCTTCTCTGGAGCTGTGTTTTTTTAGTCTGATTATCCTTTGCTTTACATCTGGTATCTACTTATGATGCACCCTCTTTATTGATCCACTGACTTTAATTGTGCTTGCTTGCATGAATACGAGTCCTGGGGTACATTGACTGAAATATGGTGACTTACCAGTGGCTATACCACTAAAAACAATGAGGTTTCTTTCCACAGGATTCATTATATGCTCACAGTTCCCCAGTGATGGGTGAGGAATCATGACTCCTCTCTTATGCACGATGAAGTGGTGACAGGTCTCATCTTGAGCAGGCGATCAGAGATGTAGTTAGTCGATGCATGTAAGGCTTATGTTGTGCTCAGAAGTGACTAATTGTAGTTGTCATCTTATGCTTTTCTTCTGTTTAATTCCATTTTCATTCAAAGTTAAACTTTAAGAGGCATGCAGAATTTTTTTCTACTTCTGTTATTTCTATTTCTATATTTCCAATCAATATAGATTTTCTTTTGTTGTCAGATTACAGTCTTCAAATAATGTCCCCTTTTATTTATTAAATGCTCCTATTGGTCAGTCAAGAGAACTGTCCTGGAAATAAAGCTGTATTTAAGACAGAGTCTCTGCCTTAAACATTTTATCCCTTCATGTGAGCCCCCAATAAGCAGAGAAGTGCACTGTGATGTAAATGCTCTGGTGGTGATAACTATTATTTGCTGTGGAGAACACAAAGCCTTGAGATGTAAAGTAACCTTTTCTAGAAGTCCAAGAAGTGATACAATTGCAATAGTTAATTCTCTTAACAATGGAAGTAAGGGAAGGAGAAGTCGAAATAGCATGGCAAAGCCTAGTGTTGGATGACAAAGAAATCTGAAAGCATGTGTTTCTACCCCATTCAAGAGGTAGAATTATGGTGGTGGTGTTCATACCAAGAACACAAGGAGAATCAGGATAAAAGCTAAGACCTAGGAGACGAGGTTTTTATATGATCATGCATTTATATAAGATAGTGCCTGCTTTTTAGAACTCATGTTTCCTATACTGGTCAAAAAATAATACTTATTGAGAACCTTGGTCTAATAGTAGTGTGAAACTTTTAAAAACCAAAAATTTTCAATATTTATTTTATTATTTTTAAACACATGTGGACTTGTTTGCATATGTGTGGATGTCAGTACTGGAATAGAGGAGGACAGAAGTGTTGGATACCCTGGAGTTGGAGTTACAGGTGGCTGTGGCCCACCCTACACGAGTACTTGGAACCCACTTCCAGTCCTCTGTAAGAGCAGTACATTCTCTTAACCCCCAAGGCACCTTCCAGCTCTAAAACCAAGACTGTTTTGCATGACTTAAAATTTGAAATGTATTTACAAATTTGTATGTGTGACTGTGTGTGCCTGCTTATGCATGTGATGATACAGATTCATGTATACACAAGTACATGTGGAGGTCAGAGGTTAATTTCAGGTGTTGTTCCTCAAGTGCTATCTATCATATTTTTAAAACATGGTCCCTGGCTTGGACATGGAGTTTGTCAATTACGTCAGTATGACTGGCCATAGAGCTCCCTGGATCCTTTGGACTCCATCTCCCCAGGGCTAAGTTTACAGGGACATGTCACCATGCACAGCTTTTCATGTGGATGCTGAGGATGGAACTCAGATCCTGTGTTTCGATGGCAATCTCTTTTCCTCCAACCCTCATCTTTGGCTAATTTTCTTCCTCTTTTCCCTCAAAAATTTCCATTTATCTCTAGGCACTTTGAAGACTTAAAATAAATCAAAATGATTTTATTATAACAGATATGAAACTGCAGAAATATTTCTTATTAATCTTATTAGCTGTGATGGTGGGATCTTGCCCAGGGGTCATTTTGGCTTCAGTTCCTCATCAGCTCTGTTGAATGAATTCAGATGCAACCAGAATGTAGTATAGAAGACAGAGTTTATCACACAATAACAGGAAACACTGTCAAGGGTGAGCTTGGCAACAACAGAGACAATTGTGGAGAAATGTTTTCAAAGGGTGAGTGTGGAATATAGCCGTGAAACCATTGTACTGACCTAAATATTTAGGTAGACTTTATATAGTTTTCTAAAGTCTCTGAAAAGAGGTTTTCATAAGTGGAATTTTCCTATTCAAGTGACTGAGAATCCCATTTGGATTAACTCAAGGGAGGAGTCAGTGGCATGTCTTTATTCTTTATCAGTGGTCTCCAGATGTCTTATTATTTTGTGGGCAGTTTCTAAGCCAATATCCCCACACAGGGCCAAAGATACACTCAGATTTGCTTCTTTTGACTAGTTATGAAAATCCTGCAGAGATAGTTCCTGGTTTTACAAGCTGTCGGTTTTGAAGGAGAGAATCACAGTGGCCTTCCCACTTGCTAATAATGTAGATGTATGAAGCCATAATTTGAAAACAAAAGATTCCTTCCCATGTAGTATGTAGTTTTCTCTTTGTAGTATTAATGTTTGATTTTATTGGCTACATTGTGTATAGATAAGTTGTTGTAGCCCAGTGGCTGTACCCAGCAGGACTGCATAAGAGGTTGATTGGACCATGCACCTGAGTATCAGGTGTTTGTAAGGGTCTATACTTGACTGTAAATAGCAAGGGGGAGGTCTTTTGCTCCACCCCTTGACATTGTTATTAATAGACCTTTGGAATAAAGTTCCTGGCTGGTGGATAAGGATCCA
The DNA here is from genome assembly GCA_902168405.1 of Peromyscus aztecus. Classification (NCBI taxonomy): domain Eukaryota; kingdom Metazoa; phylum Chordata; class Mammalia; order Rodentia; family Cricetidae; genus Peromyscus; species Peromyscus aztecus. The sequence goes on from CABHPQ010143080.1 coordinate 8,670, forward strand.
GGCCCACTAGAGTCTATCTTGTGTTTTCTCTCTGTTTCTCTCCCCTTTATTTCTAACTAAGTCTCTTACCCCTCATTCATCAAGAGTCCCTGGGGTAAATAAATGTGGAGGCTGATCCCTCACAATAAGTATAGTTATGGAAGACTAAACTCTATTATCACAATGCTTTTAATTATACCAGATGGTGATGTGTATGTACCTTTCTGTGGGCTGGAGGTGATGTGTACCTCTCTGTGAGTTAGATGGTGATGTGTACCTCTCTGTGGACTCGATGGTGATGTGCACCTCTCTGTGAGCTGGATGGTGATGTGTACCTCTCTGTGTACTAGATGGTGATATGTACCTCTCTGTGGGCTGCTTGACTTTCAGGATGTGATTAGATCTTAGACTGATGTATTAGTTGGGCAAAGAGTGTCCCTTTCTGGTGTCTAATAATAGGTAGTGTAAACAGAGAAGTCAATTGAGGTCTGCAGGATGGGAGCAAGGCTGGGGTTTTGCTATTATGTGCAGAAACAAATTGTACAGGCAATAGCAATCAACATAGATCAATTTAGCCCTTGGAAATGAGCCTGGGAAAAATACAGATCTTCATTCCATATTCATTTATACTTGCCCTACAGGTTATTATTTATTATTGAACATTATTACAAATTCTTAAGTGAAAATGGCATAATTTATTTCATATAACACTAAACTCTTGTGAGTGCTGTGTATGAAACTTTAAATAACTGTTCTCACTTACTGTATAACAAGATGGTTTTCAAGAATTACTTCTTGTGGTTCTAACTTCAATGGCTTCCTCCCTTCATTAACAGGTTGCTTCTTTTTATAGCCAACAAAATGGTTTTAATATTTTGAACTCTGTGAATCGCTTCTTCTGACTTTGTGCATCCCTTTGAGAAATGAAGCAAATTTTATTTATATATATATATGATGTTTTATTCTTTTTTATTTTTTTCATTCATTTTATATTCTGATTGTAGGTTCCCCTCCCTCAACTTGAGATAGGACTAAGCTCCTCCCTTTGTATTATGGCTAGGCAAAGCAACCTAGTATGGGGAATAGGTTCCCAAAAATCAGATCAAGTGTTAGTGACAGGCCCTGATCCCACTGATAGAAGTTCCACACATAGTCCAAGTTACACAACTGTTACACATATGTAGAGGGCATATGTCTGTCCCATGATATCAGTCCAGAGTCTGTGAGCTCCTGTGAGACAAGGTTAGTTGTTTTTGTGGGTTTCCTTATGATAACCTTGACCCCCCTGGATCATACAGTATATTTAACTTGATGTAACATGTAAAAAGCCACCAACTATAAATATTGAAGGAAAATTTTGTTTGAATCACATTTCTTTGCAGATAAGACACTGAAGATTTTATATTTATTTCTAGATAATATGGGTAAATCAGAAAAGAAGGCCTGATAGTTTCCTTGTATTGTAAGATGAATTTCATATGTATAGTAAATTAATGTCAATCATATGTTGTTACTTATCAATAAACTTTATTAAAACTTTAAGAAACCATGGGGCAAATGAATACTGGGAAACTACCTGTCATTTTCCTTACGTTAATGAGATATTTACCAGTGAAAATTAGTTGTGCTCTTTTGTTCTGGAAGTTGAGAAAACGAATGTAATTCATGAAAAGTAACCAGACCAAAGGAATGAGACAGCCAGTGGTAAGGTATGTGGCAGTAAGTGAAAACAAATTCATAGAGAATGGAGGTGAGGTCTTCAGAGCTCACAAGTAAATTTCATTAAGTTACTTAAAGATGATTGGGTAACAGCACTGGGGATTTTTTGGATAGCTCCAGAAAATGGACCGTTATCGCCCACAGAAGCGTGGGAGAACCTGAATATAGGTACGATATTGCTTGGTGTGCTAGGGGAATGAGAGTGGCAGAAACATGTTTTTTTTTGTCAGAAAATCAGTTTGCTGCGTGAATTGTGGCATTGGAGAAGGTTTATGTCTGACACAGAGGCACACACACCGGGTTTGTAAAGCTCTGTGTATATATCTGTAGTAGTTTCCTTTCCAGTTGATGTGACAAAGTACCAGAAAAAGCCAGGGGTGAATGATTTATTTTAGTCCCAATTTCAGGTGATACTCTATCAGAGTAGGTAAGAGAAGGAACTTGAAGCATCTGTGCACGTTATCATCAAGGGCAGACAGAATGGCTGCATGTATGCATGCCTTTGCTCAACACACTTTCTCCTTTTTAATACATTCCACAACCCAAACCTAAGGAATGGTGCCACCCAATTTTAGCCTGTGTTTACCTGTACATTTAGCATAACCAAAACAATCCTCTACAGATCTGATCACAGGCTACCCTCATCTAGGCAATCTCTCATTGAAATGCCCTTCCCAAGTGATTCTGGTTGTACCAAACTGACAAAACCAACCCATCACATTTGCTATCTCCCAACTGAAAGATAGCCTGGGCCAATGTTTGAAATTCCCTTATGAACTGGTATTGTATGGGAGAGTAACGGAAAATCAAATTGGATGAATTTTAACTTAATACACATTTTTATCCAAACTCCTCCTCCAAAATATGCTTTTGTTTGTTTTTGACACAGTCTCACGTCATACCTTGGGTTTGCTCACCCTCAAGGAATGGTCCTGTTTCAGCTTCTTTGGGGGCTGAACTTGCAGAAGTGAGCCACTGTACCCAGCTACTTATGTTTAATCACTACCTAACTTATGTGAAATGTTTTTCTCTTCATATTTAAAATAATTTGTTGATTTATGCACAAAAATAAAGTTAGCATTAATTAGCTAAAGTGTTTTAGAAACATGGATGGAAATATTAATAAACATTATGGCACTATCCATTTGGTGATACCCAGAGTTAGACGATTTTATCATTTAACAATGGAAATTAGACATATTAGGAATACACGATTAATCAAATATAGTGTCATCAATTTAAAGTACATGTTTAATATAAACTTCCTTGTCACATTGTCAGGGGTTGGGTCTGTTACATATATAGTCAGTCTTGCCTTCATTCACTTCTAAAGGATTGTCCAATACTTTCTGTTCTCTGCTCACATGGTCACCTTGGTACAAAATATCTTTATGCCCTTAACCTTCACTTGATGGAAGCAAAGGTAAGCACTTGATGTAGGCTGAATCAAATAGTATAGATGCTGTGGATATTGCTCTGTATAAATAAAATGCTGATTGGCTAGTAGCCAGGCAGGAAGTATAGGCGGGACAAGCAGAGAAGAGAATTCTGGGAACAGGAAGGCTGAGGGAGAGAGATGCTGCCAGCTGCTGCCACGACAAGCGAGATGTAAGGTACCAGTAAGCCACGAGTCACGTGACAACTTATAGATTGATAGAAATGGGTTAATTTAAGATAGAAGAAGTAGATAACAAGAAGCCTGGCAGGGCCATACAATTTATAAGTAGTATAAGCATCTGAGTGATTATTTTATACGTGGGTTGTGGAACTGTGGGGGCTTGGTGGGACCTAGAGAGAAGCTCTCCATATACAGTACAGATCCTTTTGGAAACTTAATTTTATGTATCAGTTTTTATGTGTATGTGTGTTTTGCATGGCATGCTTGTCCATGCACAATATGTATGTAGTGCCCATGGAGGCCCGAATGACTGTTAGACCTTTTCAGATTTACAGGTTGTTGTGAGCCACCATGTGGATTAACTGGGAATCAAATCCAGGTTCCCTGTAAGAGCAGCAAATGTTCCTAGCCACTGGGCTGCCTCATCAACCCCTCCTATGGAAACTTGAAACAAAACATGTAGAAATGAATATAACTGCCATCTCTGGGAAGGAAAATGAAACAGATGTACATTGAGAAGCAGAGGTACAAAGGAGTCTGTGTCACTGTATAATTAAAAACATCTTTATTATATCCTCTAGCTTAATAGACACAGGTCTCTAGGTTCAAAATACTATCTTAACTACAAATTAAAGATATTATATTATTTTATAACATCTCCATAGGGAAAATGAATTTCACATTCTAAGTTGATTTTGTCTCTCAGTAAATTACCTGATTTATTTTAGTAGAGTTTATAAAATTTTCTTTTCTTTATTTTTTAATTGTTTTGGTTATTTAGGGCAAATATATCAAAAAGCAATTCAGAGTTACATACACAAAATGTGACATATTGGTTTAGTTCTGTTTTACAAAATTCCACCTAATAATTTTCAATGTGACTATAAATGTAAAGAATTTATGAAAAAATAAAAGAAATTGTATTGTGTATCTCAGAAATAAATTAATTTTATTTACTTCTTTGTAGAAGGACATTAATACTAAAATTATTAAGCAAAAGTTAATTGCCTTAAGTTATGGGAAAATACTATTTCTAAGACTTTTATAGACAGCTATGTCTTGTGAATATCATGCAAATTGCCGAATGAATAAACAATGACTCTAACCCACTAAGATAGTAACTCAGCAGTAAGAGCAGGGAGCTATAATTATTATGGGGTGTCCTTTATGGATTACATTACATTTTAGTATTAATATGAGACATAGTCTAATTTCTGAGATTGTATACCACTAAAAAGCTAATAAGAAATAATTAACACAGGTATGGAGGGAATAATCCATTTTTTTCTTTATAGAGTTAAATGAGAAGATTCAAAAGTGAATACAATTTCTTTGACTCTCATCTTTTTCTAATGTAATTCCTGTCAAGTGAATATGTCCAGAGCAATATTAGTGCTTAGACTGTTACACATTATCCTAAGAATGTGTTTAGATGGGTAATGGCCTATGTAACTCGAATCAAAGGAGCCACTTTTCCATCTCTCTTCAAGCAAACTTAGACCTCATTTTAAGTAATGAAAGCAAGTGGAATGACAGAAAAAGTTACAAAGAATAGCTCCTACATGTTTTAGAAAGTTTCTATGAACTAAATTCTCTAAGTACGATGCTAAGTTTGTACCACACACTCCTCCTGGTGCCCAGAAACAGTCACCGAGACAACCAGACAAATATCCCTACTCTTTCCAATTTTATACTTTTTTATACATTCATGTTATATACTTAACTAAAAGGAATCATAAGTGGTGGCAGGATTTGCAACTCACATACAAAATTTGATGAGTATGTGTGGCTTTTCTTTGCATATCCATTTTTCACTGTACTTGTTTGAGAAATCTTAAGAGAACAGTGATTGCTAGTCCCTTATATGCACTGGAGACCCTCAGAAGTGACCCTGCAGAGTAAAATGTGTCATCAAAAGAGTTCACTTACTTAGGGCGCCACATTTAAAACTCAGATCATTCATAGATGTTAATTTGAATATCTAATTTTGGGAACTATATACAAATCGTGGACATAGAATCTTACTTCTACATAATGCTTCATCAAGAAGATATGATATAGAGAGTACATGGTTCCTGATACATTCATTTAAAATTTTTCTCTGCAAAGTTCCATGAAAATGCCACTAACACTAGAGGAGGCTGCATGTTTTAGAGGAATAAGATATTACATGATATTGGGGTGGGTGGATCAGGGAGGAGTTGGGAGAGGAGTGGGAGTTGAATATAAACTGTATAGAATTCTCAAATAATTGACAGAAATTATATTCTTAAAAAGAAATATAACCTTGGGCTGGGAAAATGATGCATTGAGTAAAATGCATACCATACAACTCTGAGGTTTTTATTTAAACCCCCAGAAGCCACATAAAATGAGTTGCAGATATGTCCATCCATAAACACACCTCTCCTAAAGCTATGTGGAAAGTGGAGATAAAACAATCCCAAAGATCATGCCAGCAGGTGACCTGTTAGATGCAGTAGTAAACAACAAGGGACTCTGTTGCAAACACGGTGGAAGGTTTGGCCCAGCATTGTGGTTGTCCTTTCCTCCACAGTCATGCCACGGCATGTACTCACATCCATGAAAATAGGATCACATGCACACACGCACATGAACATGAGAAATAAAATAAAAATAACTCTGAATTATATTTATTTCATCAGTGAAATTATATTGATATATCAATGAGCAAGGATCCAATCTACTCAGGATAAAAAGAAACTGAAAAATTAAGAACAGATAATTTGCCTTACAGAGAGTGTTTCTCAAGTGCATATTAAGGAGATCTGAAATAAGTGAATGGCACAGTCCTTGTCACTCAATGCAATAAGCTATAGAGGATGTATTGAGTGATGACACTAGGGAGTCTATCCAACCAATTCATGGAAACAGGACCCAAAGTGCTGTTGCTGCAATGAAGGGCAGTGAGTTCCCAGAAACAACTGGAGAGTAGAGAAGTTCTTGGAACTCCTCTTGCCAAAGGCATTGTTCTTAAAAAATATGGTTGCAGATACTAAAGCTTACATTCCAAAAATATTTGTAATATAATATCTAGCAAACACACAATGCACAACTTCATATGTGATTGAGAATAGTATCTACAAAAATATAGATATACATCTGCATGCTCATATTTCGTTAATGGATAAATTAAATAAAGGACCATATATTTTCATTAGTAACATTATTTAATTTAGGTATATTAAAGACTTGCAGGGTTTTTCTCTATTAATATAGACTAATTATTATCCAGTTTTGTGTGATATTCACACTACTTCTGGCTTAAGGTTAATTAATGTTTACTTGGAAAAGTCTGACATTTTAGAGACTGGTCCATCGTGTGGCTCTTAGTGGACTATAATGTACTGAAAGAATAACTGTGGGCTGAGCAACACTTTCAATAGTAGAGCAATGGGAGAAAAGACGTGACTACTTCAAAGATCTCTGAAGAGTAGATGGGAACACTGTAATACATTACTGGATTCAATTGTCATAGCAGCCAAATAGATCGATTTATTATGGTTTTCCTAACTGAGACACATACAAGAGTTTTTAAGGCCTTGTGGCATGAAAATATTCCACTAAAAAAACTAGTGTGGTGATATTGTGCTGAAATGTGGTGATATTTATTTGTGCTTTGATAAATAAAGCTTGCCTGGAGATCAGGGGGAAAAGGACAGCCATTTTAAGTAAACAAAGTCAGGCAACACATGCCCTTAATCTAATCACATAGCAGGCACCCTTGGGTCTCTGTGTGTTCAAGGCCATAGTCGGGAACAGTATGGTGACACATGCCTTTAATCCCAGTACCAACCATAGAGAACTAGAGGTCTGTACAGACATGCAAGGAAGTGAGGTAGCTGGGCTAAGAGCCACTGAGAGGGCAGAACAGCAAGGTATATAGTCATGGGTAGACAGGAAGTAACTTGCATTTGGAAGCTGCAGAGTTGGTGAGGCAAGGTTGGTGGGTGGCTCTCCCTATTTCCCTAATCTCGCTAAGGCTTTCACCCCTATATTTGGCTCCGTGTTTTTTATTTAATAAGACTATTTAGAAATTTGTCTACAAATAGTCATATTCATATGGAATTAAAATCCCTTTAAAAGGATTTTTCTTAATTTGAAGTATTTCATTAAAATATAATTTCATCATTTCTCTTTTTTTCCTCCCTCCAAAACCTCCTGTGTCCAACCCCTTGTTCCCTCTCAAATTCATAGGTTCTTTTTCTTTGTTTTATATATATATACACACACACACGTGTGTGTGTGTGTGTGTGTGTGTGTGTGTGTGTGTGTGTGTGTGTGTATGAGAGGGGTAGGGTAGACATGAGGCATGACCCATCTAATTATTGAACTCATCTGAATGTTGACAAAACCAGTCTTTTTTTGTTTGTTTGTAAAACAGATCTCCTTATGAAGCTTAGGACGACCTTTAAACAAATGGTCCTCTGGACCCAGTCTCCTTAGTGCTGGAGCAGCAGATATGAGCCTCTTGATCTGGTTTGTAGCTAGTTATTGCTGTAGTTTGAATTTGTATTGTTCCACAAAAGTCCTTAGGGTGGGACACTGGCCAATTATGGATCCTTTAGGAGGTAATCCATAGATGATGTCATTAAATTCTTGATGCTGTACTCTTGAAAGGATGTGAGAGCCTAATCCTGTTCTTTTTTTATGATTTGTTCTTTGGCTCAAGTAGCAGGGTCCTTGCTGTTGTTCCCTTTGGGGGTGGGGGCCAAGTAGGTGCAGAGTCAAACCACACAGACTCAGGGAGAATGTCGAAACAACAAGCTCAGTTTATTCAGGAAGAGGCAAGCCTTATATACCCTCCACCCCACCCTGGGGGGAGGTCTAATGAATATGTATCAGCTGGTGTGACATGGCTGCCTCTCATTGGTCCAGGTCATCTCCAGATCATGTTTCAGCTGCTGTTGCTAAGACCCTTAGGCAGACCCAGGCTGGCTCAGAAAGTATCTTTTTTACTTGTTTGGGCAGTGTGGCCCTCAAGCCCCTTAGGGATGAGTCATCCCACAGGCTCACAAAGAAGAAAACAGTTTTATTGTGCCAAAATGTTCCCAACATATGTGCTACTTCACTGAAGGCCATGGCTTCTTCATCCTGAGATGTGTGAGAACAGTTTCAAAATCTGAGAGCCAAAATAAATTTTTGTATTTTAAAAGTTAATTATCTCAATAGTGTTACTAACATTGTATCAACAAAAAAGTTTACACATTCTCTCTAATGAAATAAATGAACAACAATAGGAAATATCAGTAGCCCAAAACAGTTCCCTCAGGTAGCTAAATCATATATTTCTCAGATAGAAATAGTTTGAAAACAATGTATCTATGATTTATTACTGTTTGTGACAGAGTATTAATGCAAATAATACATGATAATACATCCATGCACATCCATGGCAATAGAATGGCAGGTGTCTCAACAGGTCTGTGATCCCCTCACAACTATCTGTAGATTTATAAATGTCTACAAGGCCCCTACTTGGTAACATTTAGGGATCATTTTGCTGGAGCAAGCAGCACCTAACTTCTGTGCATTGCTGAGGGCTAGATAAATCAGCAAGAACTAAGGCTTCTTTTCTTAATTAAAAAAAGAAAGAAAATGTATCTAGTGAGGCTATCTATAAAAAGCCCGTGGTCATTTATATTTAATGATACAATGGGAACAAAGATTTGGAGGCTTTCCTTAACAAACCAAGAATCTCCAGGGAAGGAAAAACAGCAGCGCTGACAGTAAAGGTGAGTGAGATTGCGTTTCTGTTAACCAAGGAGGACATTAGTGTCACGATTTGAGGTTAAAAAAAAAAAGACAGTACAATAAAAGACAAGGCCTCTCCCTGTGCTGCTTCCTTATGCTCAGTATGGAAAATTCAGATTACCATGTTTTGAATTTTCTTTATTTGACTTAGTCCTCACCTCAAGACAGAAAACATAGTTCACCACCTCCTTGACTTACTTATTGGGAACTTTAATTGTATTTTTTGACTGCCTTCACTTTTCCTTTGTCTTCCACCTCCAACTCTAGAACTAAATACATAAATATATATATAAATAACTAACTCCTGCCAAGTGTCACCGAGTGCAAAAGTCTGATCTGGCTCTCAGATCCTATCTGGGCCCGATCTTATGTTTTTAAGATTTCAAAGTCTTTACATTCATGTCATATCTTTGACATTCACAGCAGGAACAAAAGAAAGATCTTAAAATAAAGCAGGTAATACTTACATGAAAGGTATTAAACCTCTTTCTGACAAGATTTCTATGTTTTCAGTAAAGCTACAGAATTTACAGCTTATGATTTTTCTCTAAGAGAAAACTTGACCTTGGTCCATGTCACAAACTGTCGACATGTCAGCTGTAATAAAAGGTTTCTTTTTCTGCTTTGTATTTGTTTTCTTTCAAAAAATTAAATCTTATATAAGGAACCTTCTCCCTTACGGCATCTAATTCTTACTATTACTTTTTTTTTTGGTATTTCTGAAAATATATTCTCAAAGCTCTCTTCAAAGTTATACTCATATGGAAGACCTTTAGCTTCCTAAAGCTATGGAACAACATTGTAATTTTCTGACAGTGGAGATAAGAAACAAAGCAACAAACCATATATCTAGGAATTTGACTTTTACTCCCCAAATAAAAGAATTACCAGTACCCAGCTCTCATGAAGTGCGTACCCCATTGCAAACTTCATATATCTTATTTTTCAAGTTGACACAAGAGGAAGCAAAAGCCTTAAGAAGTTAAATGATAACCCCTTGTTTTTCTGGCTGAAGCATAAAAATTAAAATATTTTTGTACTCACAGATCATGAAGCTGTAAGGACAGTGGTACACAGCTTTTAAACCTTGGTTTAAATGCTGGCTTTCAAATTTCTGTAAAGCATTTAATCAAAGAAAAAGGGGCCAACAATTTGAGGGAGAATGAAGGGGATCATAAAGGTGTTGGAGGGGAGAAAAGCAAGAGGGAAAGTGATATAGTTGTATTTAAAATATATTTAAAAATAAGGATCACCAAAATGTTAATAAAAAATCAAAAATAGGTGCCACATGAAATTCAAAAGAATTTTAGCAACCTATACATTTATACCGTTTTTTTTCCTATTTATCTGTGTCATCAAAGTGCTGACAATTGTGAAACTATTCTATCTATTGTCATACTTAACGTGGCTTCTAAACTTGTTCTACACTTCCCTTTATATTTCTCTAAAACTAAATTATAGCCAAGAACTCTGCTGAGTCAGGTTAGCCGGACCTCTATCTTTTATATCTGACATCTCTGAAGATCAAGGCAGGTTACCCATTCTCCACTTATCCTCAGGCTATCTGTAGTCTCTGAGCCCCAGGTTTTTCTTCAGTAAGAACTCAAGAACCCTTTCAGATTGATTTTGATTTTACACACCCCTGAACTTATTTTTGGTTGATTTTTTTTTTTTTTTTTTGCTTTGGGAAGACAGGACCTCATGCAGTACAGGCTGTCCTTGAAGCCACAACATAGCCAAGGATAACTTTGAACTATTATCTTCTTGCCTTTACTTTTGATATGTTGGATGGCGGCATAGTTAACAGAAGTTTGTGTTATTATATATTGTCTTTTTAAAGCATACATGACTGATAAATTTGCAACTTTCTTTTTGGAGGATGTGAGTAAAGAAATATTTTCATTATATAGAATGATATTTGCTTAGTATATATTTCTTTTTAAAATATTTTCTGTTAGTATGTGTGTAAGCTATACACAGTGAGCCCACTGAGGTCAGAGGATAACTGTGGGAGTCTGTGATCTCCTTCCACCATGTGGGACCCTGGGATAGAATTCAGATTCTCAGGCTTAAAGACAGGCATTTTATCTGCAGAGTCATCTCACTAATTCTGGTTAGTAAATATTTCAAAAATTCCCTGATAAGTAACAAAATATTGATCATATTTGTTGTTCTTGAACTCTAAATTCATTCAGTTTTGATACTGTTGGTATGTAAATTAATATGAAAGAACATGGCAGGACATGATGGTTTGGTGGCCTGTCCTAGCAATCCCTGAACTCTGGAGGTTAAGACTAGAGAAAAGTTCAAAGCCAGCCTAAGTATGTAGCAAGATCCAACCTAAAAACAATTACATGCTGGGAGGAGGTTGCACATGCCTTTAATCCAGCCCTCGGGAGGCAGAACCAGGTAGGTTGATCTCTGTGAGTTCGAGGCCAGCCTGGTCTACAGAGTGAGATCCAGGATAGGCACCAAAACTACACAAAGAAACCCTGTCTAGAAAAATCAAAAAACAAAAAAAACAAACAAAACACAATTACACATCAGGTAAAATAAATAGCTCACTGAAGAGTATTCTAAATTGATGTAAGAAGGGAAGTCTGTGGGATAAAGTAAAAAAGAATAAGATGAACACTCTTGGTCTGATATATATCCAGGACAGTTAAATAATAATCATCTAGGGAAATGCTCATGTTCTTCCTCAAGATCATTAAATCATCAAAATTGAAAGAGAAAACACCATTGCTAAGGTTCAAAATTTGCAGTGTTCAAAATTATATGTTTAAGTCTAGACCTGCCCTCAGAACATGACTGCATTAATAGAAGCCTTCGAGTTAATGAAGTGGCAGTGGGCTCATTAGTGTAGCTCCTAGATCAGTAAGACTGGTTTTTCCTTTAATAAGAAGATGGTAAGAGATGCACATAAAGGGAGGGCCCATTTTAATGTAAGGATGGACATGTACAAGTCCCAGAGGGCGCTGGGCGTGGTGGCACACGCCTTTAATCCCAGCACTCGAGAGGCAGAGCCAGGTGGATCTCTGGGAGTTCGAGGCCAGCCTGGGCTACCAAGTGAGATCCAGGAAAGGAGCAAAGCTACGCAGAGAAACCCTGTCTCAAAAAACCAAAAAACAACAAAAAAAAAAAACAAAAACAAAAACAAAACAAGTCCCAGAGGGCAACTTGGGCTCAGTCTTTTTGTCAATGCCATTGGGAGCCAGTTCTTAAGTGCTTTGATTATGGACTTCACTTCTCCAGGACTACAGGCAGAAAATGTTCAAATTCCCAAGATTTTGCCATCCTCAGCAAACTAATACATCAATATCATTCCCTATCAGTCTCTTTGTGTCTTGGTGGTTGAGCTGACAAGTCATTCCCAGTATTGTTGTACTGTTTCAATACATTCATGTTCTTGGAGAATTAGGACGGTAATAACTCATCAAGGGAATAAATTTTAAAACAATTTTTCCATATCCCTTATAACCTATGAATGTGTGTGTGTGTGTGTGTGTGTGTGTGTGTGTGTGTGTGTGTGTATATATATATATATATGCAGGGAATTACATTTTACTACACTTTTAGTCCCCAAACTAATTGTAACCAGACAGCTATTGTTGGCTTATTGGGAAATACTCTTTTAAAAAAGTACTTCCATAAAAGTTATAAATAGCAAGCCATGAACATTCTCCATTGCGAAGGCCTGGAGAAAGAAGTTGTTAAATATGCATTAAAATTTCATTACTATTGAAAGCCCTGGAATATAAACATCTTCAGTTGCATGCCATAAAAAGCATTTGAAAAACATGAACTTGAATGAAAAAAATACCATTAAAGCCACATCTATTCCCATCCTGGTAAAAAGGCATTCAGCAAATGGCAAGAAGGCGTCTCATTTTTACTCAGTGTGAGCTTGCTCTCCAGCACATTCTTATGAACTCAGTATCTTTTTTAGAATGATCCCTTCCCATTATCACCCATGTGGATATCAAGTGTCCTGTGGATGCTCTTGTAGTCTCTGACACATTGTCCACAGAATCTTCATGTATAATTTTAAATGGATCTAGGAAGATTTACTTCCACATTACTAGTAGATTGAAATTTGCAGGTTGCAGTTTTGGTATCTAGCCCACAACCATGTCCCTTGCTCTGTGAAACAGCTATTCAGTGTGTATCATTGCTAGGATTGGCCTTTCCCCCCAGTGTTCATATTAACAGTAGTCACGGTATCTGAGTGATGTAATATTTGTGGTTTATTCTTAATTCTGACTATAGTAGTAATCATATTTCTTGGCTTATGCACAATCCACTTTAAAAGTTCTATCATCATTAAATTATAATAATCATAATTATGTGAGATGACTGCAAGGGAAGAGATTGAGAAAAACATATTTGTATTTTAAAGGGTTTTTATTTCACCTGTTTCAAAGCGAGCCTGCTTGAAGTAATGCACAACAGTATTTCAATTATGCATTTCCAGAGGCTATCTTTGCAATCACCTACTTGGAAATGATGAAGAACTTCCCATTTCATCACATCCTGCATGATGAGAGCTTGTGTGCTAATCTTTTAGATTTGGATGGCAATTGGGAGCAGGATGATAGCTGATTCGTTGAAATGCTTAGGTGATGGCTTATAAAACAAATTGAAAAAGAAAATACATTCATTTCTATCGATCAAAAATAAGTGAATAGTTTTGCACATTGAATAAATTTTATGCTCTGTTTAGATATTACTTTACTTTGTACAAAAGTGACCATTTTATGAACCAATCACATAAAAGGTGTTTGTATACAATCTAAGTTTACCAAGTTTGGTTTTTACTCCAGGAAAACATGATCTTTTCTATTTTTTAAGATTGTAAGAAAAATAATGTCTTGCTGTTTTATCAGTTAACCCTTTCCAGCATCTTAGAAAATAGACAGATATTTTAATCTAAAAACATTGAAGGGATTTTAAATATTAAAATTTAAAATATAAAGTTTCAGAATTTATTCCTAAGTGGAAAGATAATTTCACAATTTAACATAGAAATGAAGTTAAGCCCAAAATGAATGGAAACCTGAGTGCCATAATACTGTAGACAGAGTGATTTCTTATCAGTTTCATTTCAGGGACTTGCCCTGTTATTCTGACCTAACCAGAGCCACATTTTTTGATATTTTCATAAATACTATAAAGTAGCAAGTAGAACTTAAAGAAACAAAGCAATAAACTTTCCTATATATTTTAATTTTAAGGTGTGCTACAAATTTCAGAAAAAGTCACAGGTTTTGAAGTTTAAGTAGCTCTTAGATATTGTTTTAATTCTTATATTTTCCCCAGATGATTAAAGTGAAGAAGCTATTAGGAAAATTGCTCACAGTAACAAATCTAGACATCAACAAAACCAAGAATGTGGCCCATTTTGTCCATGATCCATGTACTTTGCCAAATAGAATGACTTAGTTTAAAAATCCCATGCTGACCATCAAATGTTTTTGGAGCATTTGCAAAATTTGTCTAAACCAGAGAATTGAGACTCATTATTTTAAATCATAGAAAAATATTAGAAGTGTTGGTTAAATGTGTGCATGTGTGTGTGTGTGTGTGTGTGTGTGCACATCTGTGTTGAATACACAGAGACAAAATGTGCAGTTTGTGTATATATATATATTATTGTATATATATATATATATATATATATATATATATAAAATAGAATCTTTAACCATTGAACTATACTTCAATATACTCTTTCATGAATTGTCATATGATATGCACAGATAATGGTATATTTTACTATGAAAAGTTGCTTATTTAAATTTGGTTAAGTACATAAAACCTTAATGACATTTATTTATGTATAAGCAAAAAGAATGAACCAAAAATGGTTTGGGTTTTCTATGGCAGATGTGATTATATTTTAATACTATCTCCACTCATCTATAAAAACTATGGTTTTAGGATTTCCTGTCCAAGCATTCATTCATTTAGATGAAATATTCTAACTCAATTCTGCTACAGTCCTTGCTTTTACTCTTGGATAGAAAACCAATTAAAGTCTCCTTTTTTTTTTTTTTAAGTAGAGGAGCTTAGTGATGAGCAGGAATGTAGATTTGAGACAAGAACTTAATTTCTGATTCAAAAGTTGAGGCCTAAGGAGCTATGTGTTCAAGAAAGACAGGGAGTTTTCACTGATAGAATCACAGAACAAAAGCCACACAGTATTATCACTGGTGAATGCAACCTCTTCAAAGAGAGTGGATGGAAACAGTAGGCTGTGTCTCAGGTGGGAAATGGGTCAATAAGTTTCAGAATACATTTGTCTAATATCGAACTTACTCTTATGAAGTTTATTCAATACTGTCACAGAAAGTAGAGATTGAACTTGACCTGATCCTTTGTTTAACCACAATTGTTAACAAGACTGAAGCTGCACAGAGTTGTACTAACATGGATTCAAAAGCCCTGTTAATGGTTTTCACACAACTTGTACTTTAGGAGGCAGAACAGATGAATGATGTCTAGGCATAAACATTTCAAAAATGTGTCATCTTTTCCTCTGCATTTTCAAAGTTATCATTTGAGAAAAAAGTGACAGCAGCCTAACAGGTAATCAGAGAGGACTGGGAAAGGGAATTCAGGCCATTCTCACACAGTAGAGCAAGGTGACAGTGAGAGGTCGCCCACAGAGCGCATTATCCTCGGTGGACTGATCCTGCCCTCTTCTAAGACAGCCTGATGAATATTGATCTTCTGTAATCCTGTGAAGGGGAATAGTCAGTCATTCCATATATTCACTCAGAAAAACAAATTCAGTATTAACCTCTTTGACAAAATGCTAAAATACTTTTTCAACAAATAGTAATAGGCTGTTGAGGCTTGTTTTTTTCCAAGATATTTTCATACATAACATTTGAAAATTATCATATTTATGCATGTTTTTCTGTTACCATTTCAGAAAATATAGGTACAGATTTATATGCACACATATCTATTTATACAAATGTAGAAACAAAAATATGCTTACATTTTCTATATGGTTTTAATATTAAATCACAAACAAAACCCCAGTATCTGGACTTGAAGGACCCTCTGAGTATATTCCAGAAAACAAAGAAACTGAATAAATCAAATGCTGAAACTTAAAAATTGCTCTCAAATTTCACTGGCCATGGTAAGATGAGCCTTGTAGCAAGAGAGCAAAAAAGCATAATCATACCCAGGGAAGGTGAGATATATAAATTACTAAAAATCCAAGCAATCCCAAATACTAATTAAAAGTATACAATGAAAACATCTACAGATATGCCCACAGGCCAATCATAGTGAGGCAATTCTTCAGTACAGCTTTCCAGGTGTGTCAAGCCCAGAACAAAATTAAAGAGGATGGGGATCATGGGTATGTTTGAATTGAAAGGTCCCTTCAGCAGCTTTGTAGGGAACAAAACTGAGGAAGACATAAGTAATTAAGGTACAAGATTGAGTCTCAGGAAGAGACATGGTTGCCTGGAAATGAAATGCTTGTGGGAGATGATGAGTCTGGAGTCAATTGCTTTTATAGAGACTAAGGAAAAGGATAGAAGTGGGAGCAGGTGGAGACTTAAGACTGTAGGAAGCCAGAGGGTACGAGCATGTCATGTAATCACACTTGGAGATGATGAGGTAGGATGAGCTCCGGTTTGACACTAGATTGGACTACAAACCAAGTCCACACTGAACTCCTAGACCAAAATAATGAAGAGATGCTAGGAAAGAAACTCTGAGGTATTACAACATTCATTGTGTAGTAAGAGAAAGATAGAGACCAAACTATTGAGGAGCAGAGTAGTTGGAGGCAGATGAGGCTACATTGGAAGGACAGACAGCTTTCAATAATGAAGAGACAGACCTGTGCTAAGAGCTGCTGGAAGGACAAGTGAATTCAGTACTGAAGACTTCCTATTGGGCCAGCCAACTAGCTGGTTGATCAAAGAAACATTTCAATTTTGAGAAGTTGGTATATATATATAATATATATATAATATATATATATATATATATATTATATATATATATTTGGATTTAATTTCTTTCTGAAACAAGGCTTAGTTAAGTGTGTCATTCATGAAAGTGTGAAGTGTGTGTTGGGGGTAAGACACTTTGATGTGAGATTTGAATAGCATAAATGGTAGATTTTTGTTGTTGTTGTTGGGGCATAAAAATAAGGGAGAAATTGGTGAATTGTATTTGCCAGTCAATATTGCTGAAGTAATGAATGAGTCTGATGACAAAATTCTCACACTGTTGTGTTACTTATGTATTTAGTAGGAGCCTTGCTCCCCAGCTTGGATGAACTCAAAGGAAATACTGTCATTTGGACTAGGTGGGTGGTTCCAGGGTGAAATAGTAAGAGAAATTTGATAAGAGTGTTTGAAAAGATGTATCAGATCATCTAAGCTGTGTAAGAAGGAAATTAAGGAGAGAATGTAATTAAATTTTGCAGCAAAGATAGTTTCTAAATAGCAGATGCAGACAATTTTGAAACAAATGGCAGGACTTCAAATTGAACACGGCAGACCGAATGTGCTTGTTTACCTTTATTCTCTTTGACTCACCAGGAAAAAGACAGCCATAAGAATTTTTATAAAGGCATAATTCTGGAGAGGCAAAGGGAGCTTGAGAGGAGAGATGAGCAGCAATATTTAGGAAGCAGAAGATTAAGAGGTAAAGGACTTGGCAGACCTCAGCAAATTAATTATGTCAGCCCCAGGGCCAGCGCTGAATCAGGCTGAGTCAGGAACTCAAAAAGACTTAGAATTTGCATACACAAAATACTTGTAAAATCAGGGCTATGTGGAAATTAGGAATAAGAGTACTGGATAAAATGTATCCTTCAGTGTTCCAAGGCATTATCTATAGGCAGTGTCCCTTGACTGCCAGGCTTTGGCAATGGGCATATTATCAGCGTTTCCTTTCTTCCATCTCTTCTCTGTTATGTCTATTCTTGCAAGTCTCACATCTTCACTTTTATATTTAGCCTTTAATTTTGTAACTGAATTTCCTATTTGTGCTTTTATATTATAGTATGGCATATAGGGTGGTGATTTTGTATGCGTATAGCTCTCATTATCAGTTAAAAAAAACTGGAATCAAATGAGAGAGGAAGAGACAGTGACTGAGATGAACACATGAAGGAAGATAAAATATTCACCTTAATAAATGGAAACATAATGTCAGTGCTAATTGATTAAGTGCAGAGCAGAACACTGGCTGGATAGGTCTGGAAGGTCAGGGGTCCCAGCAATATAAAACTACAAAGAGAAAGAGAAAACAAAAAGAGAAGCAGGAAGAGAACAGAACATGACATATATTCTGATGAAGTGTCAGAGAAGGAAAGAAAAAAAGAAAAATATGTAGGAAAGCAAGATCAAATTAGCTTCTCTAGACTCAACAAGCCTTGCAGAGCTGTGAGGTATTTGGAAAGAATATTGAAATGCTCCTCTCTTCCATTTTGTACTTTTTTTCACTCTAAAAAAGGTCAAAGGGATTTTCCTTCCATCTTGGTTATTTTTCTACTGCTGTGACAGAAAACAGTGATCAAGACAACTTATATTTAAAAAGTACTTAATTTGGAGCTCACAGTTATAGGGACTGGGGTCCATAACCATCATGGTGTGGAGCATGGCAGTAGGCAGACAAACATGGCACTGGAGCAGTAGCTGAGAATTTACAAGTTGAAACAACAATCACAATGTAGAGGGAAAGCCAACTGGAATGGTTGAACCTCTGTTGGCACACTTCTTCTATCAAGACCACACCTCTTCTAATAAGACCACAGCTCCTAATTCTTCCTAAACAGTTCTACTACCTGGGGACCAAACATTTAATCATATCAGACTTATGTGGGTCATTCACATTCAAATTATCACACCTCCATTCTATAATAAATATTAGAGGTTTGTAAATTATTTATTCCTCTCTACTTTGAAATAGAAATAAGGTTAACTGCTAATATGCTATACCCATGAAAATATTTGCTGCAGTTACACATAATATCCTAAGCAAGTATTACTTTTCCTCACTCTACAGTGGATTTCAAAATTTGTTTCTTCTTTCTTCTCAAAATTTCCCCAGGTGTTTGGGGACAGGCTATTATATTTCAAAACTGTACATCACTACTTCCTGGTTTTAGAAATGTACTTTCCTGATCTCAAAAACAGTGATAGTAATAGAGCATCCTCCATAGGGTCATTTTTGTTAAGCAAATAAATTAATTCACAAAAACTCAGGGTCTGTACCTGAGACATAGTAAATATGTGGAAAGTATTTTCTATGAAAGTATTTGTTATAATTTTTCCATATTAGGTTATATCACATGTTCAAGTGTGTGGGGACCTGCCCCACTGGGAACTTATGTCACCTGTGAAGAGGTGGCCTGGAACTGAGGAAAGGTAAGTGCGCACCGTTTGCCCATTCCCCAGCCTCCCTCTTACCCGGAGACAATCAGAGGCAGTGGGGAGTCAAGTCAAGCAAGAACTCGTTTATTGATTAGCAATAAGCCTCTTTTATACCAGAAAACCTCAGAAACCTAGGAGGGGATGAAGGAACCAACTAATCATTTTAAAGGTCATCCTATTTACAAATTGTTTATGCCCTGACATCATCTCCTGTTTTTTAGTATCTTATCTTAGCATAAATAACTCCAGCTAACTTCTTTTCTTACCATTTGTCTTTAATCTCCATACAAACAACCCAATCTGACTTCCTCTTAGCCATCCTTTGTATCTATTTTCTGCACAAACAGCTTAAACTAACTTCCTCTGGTACCAATTATATCCACTTTCTGCACAAACAGCTTAAAGCTTAAGTTCTATTTGTCTAAATTTCTCTTGGCACCCTCTTTGCAGCCCACGATTCCCCCTCACAAGTGTTTTTCACAAGATATTGTTTTCAGTTACATCTATGTAGACTCAATTTTTCTCCTAAAATTTCTTCCATTTTATTGCCCCAAACAGGACAGATTGACATCATGCTTACAGACCATCAGCCATTAGAGACTTCCCTCTTGTGTTTTGTTCATTGGGTTCTTTTTGCTCATTCCTGGTTCCTTTTCACTGTCTTGAAACACATCACAAATAACATGACAGATGGGTGAAAATGATAACTCCCCAGATATACTACAATTAGAAGACTCTTTACTCCCTTCTCAACTTGGATTGCTAATTTTTCCAGGTTTTCTATTATGTCCTTCTGGAACTTGAATTTTTTTTTTTCAGAGGGAGGTAAGTGGTCTCTTTGTAGTCTTCAAAAATGGATTGTAAACAATGTTTTTCGGTTTTTTTTGCAGGAATCTTTTGAATCTCAATTTTCCTTATTGGTTATAAACATTTTTAGAGTTGGTCATTTGTTCATATACATCCTGGTTAAATATTTGCAGATTGCTTTCCCTTTCTTTAAGGACTTGTAAATTGCCTTTTACTATTCTCAGTACCATTTTTTGTTCCCTCTTGATTACTTGTTAATCAACCAGTAACTCTCAGTCAATGTTTTTCATATATATGTATACATTAATACTATACATACACATACACACATAAATACACATATATATATATTTCATATATACATATATATATATATAAAGCAATTATTATGTTAGACAAACTGGTACATTAAGGAGCTTTCTGAAGCATATTTTTCTGATATATGCTATGGTTATTTTACTTTTTAGTTTAGTCATTATATATTTTATTTTTTCAGATATTTTTCATGTCTAAATGTGCTTCAAATAGTACTGATTTACTAATTATTATCAATGTTTCTTTTATTGTTGAATTATCTACATTTCCTCAATTTGATTATGTTTTGATCATTCTTTGTCATGACATTGGTTATCCTGAAATCTCTCATAACTTCTGGTTATATATTCATATTTGATGTGAAGCAATTCTAAGGATGATTGTAGCTTAGTATGTGGATATAGTTTTAAAACACTTCTGCTTTAGACTAAGCAGGATGTTTTATTAAGGCTGTTAAATGAAAACATTCTGAAGACCTCAGTCTGGGGTGCTATGATTGTGCAGCTCACCCTAGCTGATTTATTCTAGTTTTGTTTTATTTTGTTCTTTTCATCTCAGAAGATAATAATCAATTCTTTCATAGTGACATACATGCCCTTGCCTTGCACTGCAGTGCTTTTTTACTCCAAAGCCTGGAAGAATATTGGGATCATTAGCTCTTCTCTGTCTAAAACTTGAGATAATTCCTCTATTTTCCTCTCCTTTTCTGAAACTCAACTGCATACTTTTAACATTGGAGTCTGCAACTTTCTTGGGTATCTTTTAGGCTAGCTACTTGCCTCCTAGAATTCTAAGTGATGTGTTTTTACACTCCATTCATCTGAATTGGTATATAAAAGGAGAGAAGTAACAAAGAGAAGAGATGGAGAGTGTGTAGTTTCTTTAATTAACTTAGTTAATGAAGAAGTAAAGATGTGGATGGACCTAGGAGGTAAGAACACTTCCAGTGACTTATTGAATGAACTCACATTTTTCTAGTTTTGGTTTTTCTTCCTAGTTTTAGGAACTCTCAATTAGCTTTCTTTTTTTTAAAGAAATTATGCTAATCTTATAATTTTTCCCTTTATAAAACAACAACACCATTACTTTTATTGTTTTAGTTACAAGTATATTATTTTTTATTTTATTATTTCTCTCAAATTACAGTGCACCACATTTGAGGTATTAGTATGCATTATACTTCAAAATTGTGAAAACATTAGTCTCTGTTGCTGTCTTAAGATAATTTTAGACACAAACTTGACCAGAAGTAAGTAACATTACAATCCTCTGGCTCAAAGGCCAGGGTTAATCTTAGAAGATATTCCATTATGAAGTTTCATAGTTGTGATTCAGATTCCCTTAAAACATATCCTGCTAAAAATTTTAGCCATAGATCCCTCTTGGGAAAGAAACATGCTTATGAGATGCAGGCAAAGACACAGTCTTAGATTTGGCTTTACTATTTTTGCTAGAACCTCACTCACACTATGACATAGAGTACACTAGAGCTAAGTAGACAGGCTCCAGTATTAGTTTGTACATGGTATCTGCAGTGAGTGAAAAGTGTTGTGACTTTCTCAGTCAAAGCCTCTTCCTGGGTAAAAGGCACTTAGAGATCATTGCTGCATTAGATTTACAGATGGCAATTACACATGTGTAAAACAAAGTTTTCCTTTTTGTTTTGTTTGTCCAGACAGGGTTAGACAATATTCTCTGTGTAGCCCTAGCTGTCTGGGAACTCACTCTTTAGACCAGGCTGGCCTTGAACTCACAGAGATCCACCTGCTTCTGCCTCCCGAGTGCTGAGATTAAAGGCGTGCACCACTACTACCCGGCACAGTTTTACTGTTTTAAAGAGAATAAAGAACAAACAATCCTATTTATAATTATTAAATAGAGGGGCCCCTTTTTTTAAATTTATCTAAAGCCTTAACATTTGACTCATACACGTAAGAATTTATTGCTATGAAGGAGAACCAAAGAGACAGTGGACTCAGTTTCCCATTTGAAGTCAGTGTATTCATAGCATTAATCGGCACTGAAAGGAAGAAACTGAAATCAGAGCTACAAACAGTGATTTGTGAGCACAGATGCTCATCAGAATACATTTCATGGTTTTTAATTTAGAGGTGACCTTGAGGCGTGAAATTGTTCTAAAACAAATTTCAGGTCAAAAGTCCAAGAATATTTGAATAAGATAAAGTGTCAAGGCTGAACACTGGATTAGGATTGCTTTTGATGATCTTTGAGAAGAATTTATGAGGGAGACAGGACATGGGAACTGGATATAGTCCCTAACAAACTGATACTAAAGAAGATGATAGTGCTTAGTTATATTCCAGAGAACCTTCTCAGTGCCCTTAAATAATACTTGAATGCACAGTTCTAAATTTTCTAAGTGTAGCCCATGCTGGTCTTGAACTCATGATTCTCCTGCCTCCACCTCCTTCAGCAACTCCTACCAGTGTGTGCCACCACAACCAGCTAAACAATATTATTTATTTGTATTTCATGTACACTGGTGTTTTGCTTGCATGCATGCCTGTGTAAGGATGTCAGATCCCCTGAAATAGGACTTACAGACAGTTGTAAGCTGCCATGTGGGTGGGGAATATTGAACCTAGGTCCTCTGGAAGAGCAGCCAGTGCTCTTAACTGTGAGCTAATGAAAGAGACTTCTTAATGGGGGTGCAATTGGGGGTCGGGTAGAAACATGGTGCAAGAGAAACTCCCACAAATCTACAAGGACTACTCCAGCAATAGTGAATAGATAATCTGAACTGACTATCTCCTGTAATCAGTTTGGTAGCTACCCAAATTGTCACCAGAGAGCCTTTATCCAGTGACTGATGGAAACAGATGCAGAGATCCACTGGCAAACACTGGGCCATGTCACGAGAATCCTGTTGAAGGTGTGGGTAGGGGTCAAGATCATCACAAGGGAACCCTAAGAGCCAACTAACCAGGGCTCATAGGAGCTCACAGACTCTGGACTGACAGCTGGGGAGCCTGCATGGAATCCACCTAGTCCCTCTACGTATGTGTGACGTTGTGTAGCTTGATCTACCTGTGGGACTCTTAGTGGTGGAAACAGGGCCTGTCCCTAATGCTTTGGTTGACTTCCAGGAACCCACTCCTCATTCTGGGTTACCTTGCCCAGCCTTAACACAAGGGGAGGAGCTTAGTCCTACCTTAAATTGACAGGCCATGCTTTGTTGACACTCATGGGAGGCCTACCCCTTTCTGAACCGAAACAGAGGAGGAGTGGATTGAGGGTGGCAATGCTGGAGGGGATTGGGGGTGGGAATGGAAGGAGAGGAGGGAATGAAAACTGCAGTTGGAGGATGTAAAATAAATAAATAAATTTAATTAATAAAAATAAAAAATTGTAAGTGGTAAATTTGGGAGAAGATATTGGGCATTTCAGTTGCAAAGTGAAGATAAAATATGAATGACAAATTAAGTACTACAGAGAGCAAATTTAATTTTATCATGACCTTGGTAGTCCTCCTATTGAGTTTAAAAGTAGATGTAGATGTACAGGATAAAAGCATGTTTAGCAGTAGGGGTGACATTTCCACATCCCTTTATATCATTTTGACTCATAAGCATCAATACTTGGACCAAGAGGTCAGCAATCTTGCAGTGTCTTTGTTTGTCTGACTACATGCCATATGTTCTGTTTGAACTTTGAAGAATTCTTTAGAAATTTATTTCTGAAAGGGAAGATGAATTGTTGACAAGAGAAGAGAGATTATCAAGTATGGTTGCAATTGGCACTGTCTCATGAAAGAAAGCAATAAGCAATGGAACCGTGTATGCTGGTGCATCATTAGTAATATTTTTATAAATTCTGGACTTTCCTTAAAGCCTTGGAGTCTTTGATTGCTACATGCTCATGCTAGATTCCTCTTTTTTCACATTATTCTGTTAGGAATGAAGGATGGAATAGCGTATTGTGCACTTCTAAGATAGGCTACCATTTATCGTTAGGGCTTTCACATATGTCCAACTCCAAGAACATAATTAGTAGGAAAATAAATGTGGAATTTAATATCTTATAAATTATATTCTTTCTTCTTGTTCTCTGTAATTATAGCATGCTTAAAGTTGGATTTTGTTTTGTGCATTAATAATTACTGTAAGAAAATATAACTTATGAAATTTAGAGGCTAATTCTGATGAGTTATGATTTAGGAAGAGGTTTGGAAAACCTGAAGTTAATGAAGGTTGTTTAGTTTGTCATCAGACTAAAGTATTAACATATGGGAAAAGATTTATAAATAATTTTGTGAGCTCTGTAGTTACAGGCGGGAAAAGCCATTACACAGCCATTGCTGCTGTAATTTCAACAAGAGACAATAAGACTCACAAGCAGCAATAAAGTGAAGAAAATGGCACTGGACTTAAAAAAGAGAAAATGGAAAATTTAAAAATTGTATCATTTTAAGACAGAGTCCTCATGAGTAGCCAGGGCTGACCAGGAACACACTATGTAGCCCAGACTAGCCAGAAACTTTCTGGCCTCGTGTTTTCATGTCCCAAGTGCTGAAACTTCAGGCAGAAGGCACTGTACTTGGCTAGAAAAGTTATCTTTATTTTCAAACATAATATTTTTGTGGTGATATTTTATTTGTGCTGAAATGTAGTGATATTTTATTTGTGCTTTAATAAATAAAGCTTGCCTGGAGATCAGAGGAAAACACCAGCCATTATAAGTAAACAAAGAAGTCAGTCAGAGATAGCCGATGCCCTTAATCCTATCACTTGGCAGACAGGAATCTGTCTGGATCTCTGTGAGTTCAAGACCACACTGGAAACAGCCAGGTGTGGTGGTACACACCTTAAATTCCAACTCTAGTTAACCATGGAGGTCTGGAAGTCTGTACAGACAGACAGGAAGTGACAGAGCTGGGCAGGAAGAGGAGATGATGTAGCTGGACAGAGAGAGCAAATCAGATGGCAGAACAGCAAGGCATTTAGGCGTGTGTAGACAGGAAGTAATTCGCATTTGGAAGCTGCTGAGTTGGTGAGGTAAGGTTAGCTGTGGCTTTCCCTATTTCCCTGATCTCTCTAAGGCTTTCACCCCTATATTTCCAAGTGAAATAGGAAGCTGTCTCTGTCATCAAGAAACTTAAGCAACACATTGCTACCAAAAAAAAAACCAAGTTTTACTTCAGTAGTTTGGAGACATGTGACATGTTAACAAGACTGGGCAAAATGCAGACAATTTCTGGTCAATATGTCTAAGCTTTCCGTTTCCAGAAGCCCTTTTGTGCACTGTGTAACACCTCTCCCTGTCTGAATGCCCAGAAAAAGACCATGGTAACATTCTCTTATTTAAGACTTAATCTTTCAGAATAACTGGTTGCTTGTTTACTTGTTTATTTTCTTTCTTTTCTTTCTTTCTTTCTTTCTTTCTTTCTTTCT
>CABHPQ010143080.1:34808-49034 GCA_902168405.1 Peromyscus aztecus
CTCCCTCCCTCCCTCCCTCCCTCCCTCCCTTCCTTCCTTCCTTCCTGTCTGTCTTCCTTCCTTTCTTTCTTTTCTTATTGTGTGTATGTGCATGTGCAAGCCCATGCTTGTGCCACAGTGTTTGTGTTAGCTAGCTTTATGTCAACTTGATGCAAGCTATCCTTATCTGAGAGGAGAGAACCTCAATTGGAAAAAAAAATGCCTCCACATGCTAGGTCTGTTGGCATGACTGTAGAGTCTCTTCTTAATTAGTGATTGCTGAGCGGGGACCCAGTCCATTGTGGGTGGTCCCACTCCTGGGTTAGTGGTCCTGATTTCTATAAGGAAGTTCCTGGTGGACCTAGAAGACCCGAAGCAGCTGCTGCTGATCAATGCCTGTTTCATAAAGAAGGTGGACATCTGCAAGGTCAAGGCAGATGACCTGACCTTCATCTCTCCCATCTGCCTGCAATTAAAGAGGAATAAGTACATATATGCACTTACTTCAACATCAAGTTCACCCAGTGCAACAAGAGGACCAGTTTTTCTATGGTCCAGGGTCTTTTCAGTCCAGGGTCTCCTTACAGACATTAGTAAAAGACTGTTCTGCATGGAGGATGTAGCTAGGGAGATCCTTGGCACCAATGGCATGCAGCTCAATACCAAGAACAATCAGGACCTGTACTTGACCACTGACATGGATTTTAAGTGCCAGCTGTATGAACTTTCTTGCTCCACTGACTATGCACTCAGGGGCTAGGCTTGGGGATGGGAGGGTACAGCATGACTGTATTTTCTCTAACTGTTCTTTTTATACGGTTGTGTTTATGCTAATAAATACTCAGTTGGAATCATTAAAAACAGAGGAGAGAGAGACACAGAGCGAAAGAGACAGAGAGAAAAAGAAAGAAAGAAAAAGAAAGTAGGGAAGAAAGCAGGGTGAGCAAGCTATGAGTAGTAAGCCCCCATGGCCTCTGCCTCAGCTCCTGCTTGAGTTCGTGCCTTGACTTCCTTTGATGGTGAACTGTGATTTGGAAGTGTAATCCAAATAAATGCTTTCTCTTCAAGTTGCTTTTGGTCATGGTGTTTCATCAAAGCAATGGTAATCCTAACTAGGACAATGTTCATGTAGAGATTAGGGTATAATCAGGAGTCAGTTTTCTCCTACTATTGTGTTAGCCCCAGTGGTAAAACTCAAGTCATCATGCTTGATAGCTAGAATCTCCATCCCCTGAACTACCTCAGTCACCCCAGAATGGTTAGATCTTAATAATTGGTTGTTTAGCCTACACTGATAACAGTGAGTCTCTTTTTGGGATTTGGTCAGTCCCTGGTGAACTCTTTATTATTTACCTTATTTTTGAGATTACAATATAATTATATCATTCACCCCTTCCCTTTCCTCACTCCAAACCCTTCCACATATCTCTTTTTGCTGTTTTTCCATTTCTTTTCCTCTGTTTACATTAATTGTTTTTACTTATATGTATGTGTGTATACACATGTATCAGTGAATATATATAATTTGCTGAGTCTGTATAATGTTACTTGTATGTATGTATGCTATTTTTTGTTTTGAGAATTTTACCTCTCAACTTGATTTCAAATTGTGAAAATCTATGAAATTCCCCATTTCAGAAATGTTGATCATTCCAGTCAAGTTGATAAGCAATAGATTGGGCCTAAGGTATCATCATCTATCTACCTCATTCCTCATTCCTTAAATCATTTTCTATCTTGCATTCTGTCCTTTGTCTACTTTTATAGCTCCTATCTCATCTGAAAAGAGAGAAACATAACACAGCATGCATACACACACACACACACACACACACACACACACACACACACACACTCACACACCCTTGAATCTAATACATTTGGTAAATGAAATAATTTCCAATGTCACCATTCTTCAGTATTCAAATTATGGATTGATGTGCCAGTGTCAGTTAATCTGTATTCTCCTAGTTGTCCCCGGAACATTTAAAGAGAATCTTAGATGGATTATGTATGTATGAAAAGATCAGATGTTTAATTCAGTCCTGCTCATGAGGTTGACTGCATAGGTGATTTAAGAGGTGAGGTGCTAACAGTCATCCAGATGATCAAAAGATCTAGCTGAAGCAATGATGCTCCTAATGGAAAACTGAAATTATCTGAAGACAGAAAGACAGTTTTATTCACACACACACACACACACACACACACACACACACACACACACACGTTGTCACTACAGGTTTCCCCTAATTGTACATCTTAGCACAATATTGAATGGCATCAGCTGCAGCTGGCTGCATTTGGTTGTCTACATTCCTGAAAGACTGCATGCCTTTCTGATGGATCTAAGGGAGAATATATTTCTTTGTTCTTTCTGTTGTTGCTTTATAATTTATTTAGGATTTTCCATTAGGAACCATTCAGGCTCCTAGAGGTGGCTTCATTGCTGTATTTGTGCTCCAGTTCCTTCCATGTAAACCCCGGAAAGAACAAGACAGCTTTACTCAGCTTGCATTCTCTAACCTGCCCCTTCACCAAAACAAACAAACAAACAAACAAACAAACACCAAATCAGCCTTTTTTGGGGATTCACTTTTCTTTTCCCCATCTCCAAATTCATAATAAGCTACTTAAGGGAGGAAGGTTGTTTCCTTATTCATGGTTTGGGATTTGAGGGTAGCACTTCTACTGTGTGGGAGGTATGGTGGTGGGAGTGCTCACCACTCTTGCAGAAGAAACATGCTTATGTTTTTAGAGACAAGAAGTCAGAAGAGGGACTGGGGCTCCTGCTGGAAGCAGGACTGGATGTGATATATCCATCAAAGCCCAGGGACCCACGTGACTAGATTGGGTCCACTTGATAGCCCATTTGAGGGTGTGTGTGTGTGTGTGTATGTAAACAGATATTTATCTGTATCTTAAGATTTGTCCTTCTGAACATTCCATGGCGATATATCTTTTCCCAGTTACAGTATCACGCATACAGATATTAGGAGTTGTTTACAGACTGCTATTCTGCTTGTCATAGCAGTGTTGAGTTAAATAATATTGATTGGATTAAATATCATTGAATTGACATTGATGAAAATACATACTTTAATGAATGGTAAATGGAGGAGAAGGGATAACTCTTCACACTCAAGCATTTTAATCCAGGAATGTAGAAGTAATGGAGCATATAGAAACATGGTAATAATAGTTGGAAGCAAGATTTGCTAATGGATATGAGAATTAGTGAGGCAAATTTGAAAGATGTTATTTCCATAATTTCAGAATATCTTGCTAAATGTTTGAATTCACTATAAAGGGTAAAGGGAATGGTACAATGGAGAAGCCTAGTGATATGAACTTAAACAGTGAGTCAAGAAATCGCCCGATAAGGGGTCTCTTGACATCATCTGTATACCTTGATTCTATGCTCTAAGAACACATTGTTTTTGCCCTGGTCCTGTTGAAACTAATCCAATAGTCAGGAGGAGACATCAGACACTCCCAAACTAATGTGTGAGACCGGGACTCCCCCAAATACCAAAGTCCCGAAAGACAAGACTGTTTGAGGAAACCAGGAAGATATAACTGTATTGAACAGCACAGGAACCCTGGGCAGAATCTGGAACCAAATAGGAAGATATGAAGGAAGAAACTGGTTTGTCTACAAGTAACCCACATTTAGAATCTGAAAACAAAGATTCTTTGTCATTGACCTTTCTTTTGAGTATTCTATTTTGAATTCTATGGCTGTAAAAACACAGCTTATTCATTAGTGATAGTAAAATTATCTTTGGTGGTTGCTTTTGCAATGATAAAATGGCATAAATGTGGCAAGATCCTGGGATATTTGCAAAGGCCCTTCACTTATACTCACCACTACTTTTTCAAATCTGCAGCTGACAAGTGGGCCATGGGCAGAGAGCATTCTTGTGATAAGTGATTGTAGAAAGCTAAGGGAGTTCAATGCAAAAGCTCTTTCAGCCTTGCTTAGCTGAAGTGTGGCTGCAGGGAAGGCTTTTGTGCAAGGGAAGATGAGTGAGCACTTTTCTCTCCCGAGGCCTCACTTAGGATGAAATATGTATGGAAATTAAGTCATTTTCAGTTCATCTTGATTTTTGTTGCTCTCCTCATATGTCCCGACCTTCTTTTGCCCCTGAGATTTTTTTTTTCAGTGCTGAGTGATGATCACGCAGGTAGGAATTATATGGAAAGCACATCATGCATGTGGCATGCACACGGATGCAGGAATTTAATTTTCTTTCCATGCAAAGCAGTCCTGCCTCTTTAAGACTGATTCTTCTTTACAGCGAAATCTGCAAATGTGTATAGGGAGAAAAAGTCCTCTACTTTCAATACATTATGCTGCTTGTGTTTTACGTGAGGAGATTTATGGAGGTCATTTGAAAAATTGGCTAAGTAAACAGAGTTTTCAATCTGAAATGAAGACAAACTAAGGGGGGGGGAAACATAAAAATATATGGGGAACTTTCTCATTCCATCCCATCAGCTCAGTCAGCACTGGCTTACACATATATCCTGTCGGTTTGGGAGGACAGCTTGAAGCCTGATTAGAGTATAGGTAAGGGCTTTAGAACATAATTAAAGCAATCAGACAGGGAAGATATCAAGGAAGACTGTGTAGATGAGAATGGAAACAGAGAAGAGTGTTCTGTACTTAATCCTTGATTCTCAGGGCAAATGTTCTAAGGAAATGGATACAAGATGAAATAGATACAATATAAAAGGCTGATTCACATGAATTAAATATGCTTATGATATGAAAAATAAACATTCTTATTTCTACTGTGATTTCTAGTCAGCAATAACTGACAGACTAGTAAAAGCACTAATAACACAAGGATCAAACAAAGAACAAACTCTTTATTTGGTTTAGATTTTTGCCATTTAGTTTAAAAATTTCAGCTTAGGACTCAGCACACAGGCACTGCCCAGGAAACAATCCCTTTTCATCAGAGAAGTCTTCATCCCTTTCTTTTACTTACACAGTAGCAATAATAAGGCACATTCCAACACAGACTGAAAATGATAGGCTACAAATGGTCACAGCAGACAGACATGATTAGTATATCTCTACAGGTATTTTTTTTCCTTGCTGAAGAAAAACAGTCCCTGTCTTTGTCACACTATTCCATTTGTAGAGATGAAAATGAGTCCCTGAGGACTGGATTTGTCTGTGAATGAGACAGTCCACTCATCTTGTAGTTGTGTTTTCTGTTTTAGAGTCTGTACATTGTTCTAAGTGACCATGCAATGCCTCAGAAATTACATGTCTTTCTTTGCACCAAGAAACAATTGCAAAATAGCTCATTCTCTTTGGTGAGAATACAGGCATGAATAGAATTATTCTTAATATAGATGAACAATGTTTACCACAAAGTACTGAAAATTCTCTTTTAGTTTATGCATAGTGATTCTTAAAGAGAGATTTGCACAATTATTAAGACCAATTTATGAAGGAGATAATTTGAAAAAGACTTTTAGAAAGCCTGGGAAGCCAAAACTATCACACATCTGCTCATTAGTTTTCAGTCTAAGTACCATGCAGTCATTCACCCTCACCTTTGTGAATCAGTGTCCTTATTAAAATGACAATATCCTTCTGCAGGCTTTGAGGAACTTAGTCTAGCCAAGAATGCATACAGAACTGACCTGTGAAAGTCTGGTGTCTGCTCTATCACTGGGAGATTCATTGGATATTCAGTATTTTTGACTGAAGAACCAAAATACGTAATCAAAAATTGAAGTAGGAAAATTTTCTATATGTTATGATGCAGATTTCATAAAATAATCAATATAGAACTCTCCTTTGAATAGTTAAATATATCTGAGTACTACAGTTTCTAAGCTATATGCAATTTAAAAAAATCAGAGATGGCATCAGAAGGACTTTAACTGCAGCTGACTATCATTTTGCAAAACCAGAGGTGGTTCTGGGAAGTTATCTATTGTCTGTTGATTTGTATATCTTCCTTTCAATTATCTGTTTGTCTGTCATCTATCTATCTGATATCTATCATCTATTTATCTACTATCTCCCTAACTTTATACTTTATATCCTTCTTTATCTGTATCCATTTATTATCTAATATATCATCTATCTATCTATCTATCTATCTATCTATCTATCTATCTATCTATCTAATCATTTGTCTTCCACATCATTACTTATCCTCTATCCTAGTTAAAAGATAGTGTTAACCAAAACTGAGTATTTCTATGGTGAT
Source organism: Peromyscus aztecus (assembly GCA_902168405.1). Taxonomy (NCBI): domain Eukaryota; kingdom Metazoa; phylum Chordata; class Mammalia; order Rodentia; family Cricetidae; genus Peromyscus; species Peromyscus aztecus. Next base: position 41,027 of record CABHPQ010143080.1, read on the forward strand.
CAAATGATGAAAAATTCATTTACATTACACATAAATTCAGATTTAGGATTTATCATGTAAGATTGTTTTGAGAGTCTCTCTCTCTCTCTAAAGTACATATACATGTGTATATAAAAATATACATATGTATATATATATATTATGTATATACACTTTCAGGTATTTTTTAAGTAATAATGCACCAATAGGTGCCTCTTGTTGCTTTGACTTACAGTCATTGGCTTCATATTTTAATTATATCTTTTTAAAATCAACTTTAAATGAATAGTAATTCCACATAACTATGATAAGGGTATGACACACACTTTTAGGCCATCAGATGAATGTCTGCTAAATATTTTGAAGGAGAACTGATGTACATGGAAGATAAGTAGTAGAGGTGGAAATAAAGTTAATGGTTATTGTAGTCTACCTTTCTGAGAGTCAGGGATTTTTCAGTGAAGGGAGAGAGTAAAACATGTTTGAAGAACAATGTGTTGATTTATGCTTCTTGCAGTTCTGGAATCTCCTTTTTCTTTCATAATTTGTTTAACAGGAAAGAGTACACTGTTCTCTAAGCATATAAGTTCTGAATCAAAGAAGAACATGATAATATGATTTTGAATTATCCTTAATGTGACAAAAATGAAATCAAAGAAAGAGAAAATGAGATAATGAAATAAAAAATTAGATATTCAAAGTCAATTAAATAATTTTGTGGAAGAATAATTATTTTGTTTGGATTTTGCAATAAATAATTTAATTTATCATTTGTAATTAGATATGGTGATAAAGCAACTGTTTCACCTCTAGGTTTTATTCATCTTTCCATTAAAACATAGCTTTGGATGGTAATGCACATTTGCTATCTCAGGGCTGGGGTGGCATCTCAAGGCTGTGGTGATGCTAAGTTCAGCCTGAGCTACTTGGCAAAATCTTGTTTCAAAACAGCAAGAACTGGGGCTGCAGTTCAGTGATAGAACGGGTATCTCACATTCACAAAATCCTGAATTCAGTCCTCATACCACCCAAACAAAAAGATTACACCACCATTAAAAAGCAAATATCAGATATTATTTATATTATCATCATTATTATTTCATATGCCAAATGTAGTTTTCCTTCTTCCTATGGGGTTCTCAGTTAAATACACAGAGATCAAATCAGGCACAAGACATGTGGAATCCTTTATCCTGCAAGGATACAGCCCAGGTCACAGAAATGATTCTTTTCATTAAACTAGGCAACAGACCATACTCCTTGCCGAAAGAGTGATTTATGTGTATTTATTAAGAGGAAATGGCTTATGTGATCACAGGGGCTCGATGGGCAGGTTGAGAACTACAGGAGCATAGACCTTCAGGGATGGAGGACTGGAAACTCCCCCAGCTAAAGCTGAAGTGGTAGTTTACAAGCATAATTTCTTTTTCCAGTGATAAACCTCCCTCCTGTGATTAAGACCTCTCTCTTGGATTCATATTGTTAGAGCTAACAATTTTATTGTCAGGTTGTTGTCAATATTCATAGCAGTGAATAGTTGGTGTTTAACTATCTAGAATTGACTATCATAGCATTGGTGTTTGACTATCTAGAATTGTTTGCTATCTAGTGATGGTAGTCTACATGTGGGGTTATAACAATAGACAAAGAACTATGGGCAACTAAAGAAGATTGAGAGTTGGGGAAATAGTCTTCCTCAGGAAAGAACTCCCTACCTTGGTATTAAATGTGTATGTATACAAAGTGACGAGCCATAAAATCATACACATACCAGTAGCATACAGACTGAGCACATTGTATTCATATCTTTATGTACACATATACACCACTGCTAGTAGCAACAATAGAGAAAGAGAGCAACAGGTTTTGGGATACATGGGAAATGTCAGAGGGAGGAAAAGGACGGGGTAAAAATGATGTCAATATTTTAATTTTGAGAAAGCTATAGCTAATATCAAAGTGATGGCAAAAGACTGAAGACCTTTCCAGGAAGATCAGTAATAAGCAAAGAATATCCATATTCACCACTTCCACTCAGTGCGATGTGCAGATTCCAACTATGCCAATAAGCTAAGAGGAATGCAAAAGGCACCGAGGTGGAAAGGAAGATGCAAATATGTTTCTTTTTACAGATGTCATGATTTTCTTTGTGGAAAACCTACATGTATGTGAACAAGAACTCTTTTATTTCTAGCACTGGAAAAAAACTGATATGTGAGTTTAGATATGAGTTAGGTATTATTGAATTGGGTAAGTTCTGTGTCACTAAAGCTACTAAATCCTGAAGGATTATAACATGATAATTAAATATAAAAGCATAAGACCTTCCAAAAGGCAAAATATGATGTGTTTTGTGCATAGATTTAAATATATACTGTTTTGAACAATAAGTTTGAATATAAAATTATGATTTAATAATATGTAATATAGCTGATAATTAATACAAAATATTAAAATTTTAACAGTATTATAGGTAAGAGGAATTGCCATAACTGGGGATGAATTAACAATTTAACACAATTGTCAAGACATAAGGGAAGCATTGATGAGAGTACATTACTAGCAACATCATAGTCAAAATAGGAAACAGTTGTAAATGCCATCATTTTAACTCTGGAATGTTCTGCAGAAAGTTACTAAATTTTTGAACCTTTTCATGTTGATGACAATGGCTGAATTTGAAAGACTCTCTTTTATTAGGTGACTGTCATATTTTGATGGAACAAAAATTATTAAAGTGATTTTGAAGAATATAAGCTTGTCAGAAAATAAAGACAATGAATCAGTTGGGCCTGGGTCCTCCAGTGTCTGTTATTCTCTGTGTTCTGACCAGTTGTGGTCTGCTGCAATAGCCTGAGACTACCACAAAAAGAAGCTTCTTTGATCTTCTTTGATGAGGAAAAATAGTACACTTATCTATCAGTAGAAGGATAATTATTAAAATGCACTAAAAATTACACTGGTATAGGGAATTGGCTGTGACATGTTCTTTTCAGGGCCATGGGTAGTGGCTAGTTTTACAGTATGTACAAGATATGAGTTCCCTCCTACTGAATGGGCCTTGAGCCAAATGAGATGTCTGTTGACTACTGCTAGTATAAAAGTACCCCCATTTCACCTGTTGTGATATTTTACCTTTCTGGTCATTACTGTGTTTTTCAGGCAACAAAGCTGAATGGTCTATTGATTGCTTTTCTCCCTTGGAACTTAATGCCTCTTTTCAGTATTAAGAGGTAGTCTTCAGTGGGCAGGTATCCTGCTCAGTTGCAGTTGGATTCCTTTAAGTTCTCTGGCTGAAGTATCTTCAGCAATGGGGTATTACTTCCAAGTTCTGGGAAGTGACCACCAGCAATGACAACAGCCTATATTGCTCTTCTTTTCTTTAATTGGGGAGGGCAGTCTCTTGGACTCCTCTGACCAACAACACAAAAGAAGTTCTCCTAAGCCATGAACATTTTTTTGATTGCTTTCTTCTTCTTTTTTGTTGTTGTTATGTAGTCTCTATGAATTTGGAGAGAGCATTATTACCCAAAGTGGTGTAATTTTATTAAAATATATGCATATATATGTAATTTAAGTAGTTATGAATAATGAGTCACTATCGCTTTTTCATATATCCTCAGTATTATTTTACTCCTTTTCCCTCCTTTACCCACTGTGTTGTTCTCTCTCTTCTCCAGTTAAATGTCTCCATTCCATTTTTCCATTTCTCCATCATAGCACTATGCTAGAAAGTATTTAAAGACTTTGTAAGTTCCCTTACACCCAACAATCACAAAGAATTACAAATTTCTGTCACTATGTGTCTACATATTTACTCCATTTTATTATAAAGCAAATCAAAATTCCTTCTCAACAATGATTCAGTTTTAAACCAATATGTCTATCTTTATCTTCCTCTCTTCATCTAACATTAGTTCTTTCACTCACTGACAGTGTGAAGAATAATTGCATCATTTCTTGGCTCAGTTTTAAATCAATTAAAATTAGGTAATAAATTATTTGAAAATAATTATGAAAATACTCTGTCAAATTAACCATATTTTATAATATATTATAGATTGGTTTGAACAAAGATTGACATTTTGACTTGGTGAGTGACATATTGGTACTCTAACTTAGATAATGAAGGAATTTAATCTTCTAGAAAAGAATACTTGAGTATTCTTTTTGCACTCTTGTTTTCTAGTAGTACTTTCAGATGAATAAGAGTCTCCATCACCTTAGCATAGATAATTGAGGTTACCACAGTCATAGTTGTGGAGAGAATTGTTTTATAATTTGAATTATAAAATGTTCATTTTGGTTCATGTAATCTGGGTTTTGTTGCCAGTTGATGAGCTTTTAAAGAAGACTAGATTATAAGGCTTTTGACTTCATCAATGAACTACCCCATTAATTTATTCTAGCATGTGCTCTAGTTGGAGGGAAAGTCTGGATGCAGAGACTACATCCTTTGCAGGGAGTCTGTCTCTAAAAGTTACAAGTTGCTCTGGGATTATTCTGTTCTTTTTTCCCTATCCACCATGATGGAAGCAGCTTTGCTCTACTCTATTCTTCTGCCATGGCATTCCTCCTGACCATAGCATATAAACAAAAGTACCATCTGCCATGGTCAAAATCTCTGAAACTGTGAGGCAAACTAAATATTTTTTCCAAGTTATTTCTTTTCAGATATTTTGTTATAGTGGTAGTAATGACAAATGTGACTTGATACTGATATTGGCAAGTGTCAATGCATGTAAAACATGATTTAAAAGACTTTATAAGTTAATGTCAGTCCATGTTTCCATGCCCTAAGCCTACTGAGAAAGAACAACCACAGGGTGCTTAGTATGTGATACATGCTGTTTTATTTTATTTTTTGTAATTTCATTGGATTTACATACCTAATTGTCCTAACAACTCTAATGGATAGACTCTATTTCTTACATTGTTCATTTTTAATAGATGAGGGGCGATGAACAGAACAGATAACATCAAACTCACACATTTCCACAGATCATATTGGCAAAATAAAGACAAAAATATTGTTTTAGATATTTACAAATATTAACAAATAGTAATAACACTGTATTTTTGCAAAACATTCATATAGAAAGTTACAATAAGACATATACAAACATGTGATTGAAGCTAACGCTGACATTTTTGCAACTTTATGAGTATATTTAATTTAAAATAAAATTATCACACCCAATAATCTCTGTCATTCAGTTAAATTCATGATTTTAGTATTTTATTATATCATAATAATTTTATTATAATTATTATGAAACAATTTGTTTAAATGTTGAATTGAAAGTTCTGGGTTCAAATTAGAGTAGATATGAGATTTTGTTAGAACATTTGTCACAAAATTCAATAGGAACAATAGATATAACTTTTTAAAATTGTGTTCTCAGACCTAAGAGAAGTCTGTTTTTGGCAAAAAACACATCATATTCCTTTAAAAAAAAATAAAAGCTAGAATCAATCACATTTTTCCAGACACTTACAAAGGAAAAGCAAGTACCACTGATTCTTTCAAAAAGAGTCTGCATTGCTTATATGCCAGACATAATCTTGTAGGGTAAAGATTCAGTACTGAACAAAACTGATAAAATATCCCATTGCTAATTCTTTCTCATGTGTTTTATAGTAGAGATATAAAAACTTTTGCGAAAAGTGGTTTAAAACTGAGCAGTTGTGATGGTTAATTTAAATTGTCAGCTCAAATGAATTTGGAATCACCAATTGAATAGGAGATACACCTCTAGGTAGGTCTTTGAGGGCATTCAGAGATAGGTCAGCTTCAAAAGGGAACGGCTACCTGAATGTGGATGACCCAGTGCCATGGTCTGGTGTCTCCAGCTGAATAAAAAGACAAAGAAAAGAAAACAAAGATCAGGCAGCACATCAACACACATGTATAGCTTCTTGGTGACCACTCACCTCCTGCCCTATGCCTTCTTTACTATAGTGAAAAGTAGCATGAATCTTAAAAGTTCTTATTAATAAAATCAAACCTGAGCCAGGTATTGGGGTAAATGCTGGAAGGTCAGAGAAATAGAACAAGCCACAGCTATCTCACCTTGCCGGATCCTCAGCTGGTCTTGCTTCCTCAGACTGGAAGCCTCTATGTCCTCATATCCAAATGACTCTCAGCTGAACTGCTGCTAGAAGCCTGAATGATTAACCAGCCCAAATGCTTCTCCAGGCCAAATGCCTCTCCAGGGCAAATGCCTAACCAGGCCAAAATGCTTCGAGTTTCTTCACGCCTTATATACCTTTCTGCTCTCTACCACCACTCCCTGGGATTAAAGGCTGGCTTTCTGGGATTAAAGGCGTGTGTCACCATGCCTGGCCATTTCCAATGTGGCCTTGAACTCACAGAAATCCAGAGGGATTTCTGTCTCTGGAATGTTAGGATTAAAGGCGTATGCTACCACTGCCTATCCTCATGTTTAATATTGTGGCTGTTCTGTCTCTGATCCCAGATAAGTTTATTAAGGTACACAATATTTTGGGGAACACAATACCACTACAGGAACTACATTTCTCTCAGCTGTGAGTCAAAATAAGCCCTGAGTCCCTTGTGGTGGTTTTTGTTGGTTTGTTGCTTTATACATTTTCATTGGTGTTATTTTTTTTTCAGATATTTTGTCAGAGTAATGGGAAGGTAAATAGTACATCTCAATATGTATATTGATGATACAGGTTTAAATAGCAGAGTCCACTGGGAATCGGATTTAACATACCAGGGTAAAGAATTAGATTTAATGTCTTAAAATGATTCCATGGAATTTATCTAATTTTTGGCATATCAAAGACTTGTACTTTTTCCTGGAAAACTAAGGAAATGGTATAAAATATTCATAACTGGTCACTCACTGCAATATATACTACAAGGTGCCAGTCTTCTGAAATCACTCATTTTGAATTTGCCTCAGGGTCAACTCAAGCCCATGTGTTTGAAGCTAAGCCAACAATGATAGTGAAATATTGAACATTTTCTAAGGTTTGTGCATTGTTCCAAGGCTGACCAGATGAAATATATAAAATGTGGATGAGTGTATAGGACCAATACTGGAAAAAAAAAAACTAATAAATACCAGATACCATATAATTGATTATTTTGATAGATTTCAGTGTTAAAACATATTTACCTGTTGGTATAAAGAAGTATACTTCATTTTAATTATTAACATAATCCCCCAAGAAAATTAGTGAGAAGGATCCCTGAGGCTCACTAGCCAGCCAGCCTAGATACTTCTGATCTCCAGGCCAACAAGAGAGGCTGCCTCAAGAGACAGCTAGGCTCGGCGGAGGCCCGCAGAGGCAGGTAGGCCCTGAGGCAGCCCACAGAGACAGTTAGGCTCGGCGGAAGCAGGCAGAGAGACAGGTAGGTCCGGTGGTGGCAGGTCGACCCCGCAGTGGCACACAGAGGCGGACAGGCCCGATGCGGAGACAGGCAGGCGGGCAGATGAAACACAGTTGCAATAAAGACCAGAAACTGAGCTATTACCCACTGAAGAATTAGTGAAAACAAGCTCTTAATCAAGAGCTTGGAACAAGGACGACTTTAATCCCAACACTGGGGGAAGAAGCTATCTCTGTGGGAAGGAACCAGAACGAATCTGAACACTCTATCTGAGGCCAACCCAGGGCCTAGCTGCTGAACCTGGGAAACCCAACAACTTGGAGGTGTTGGTGAGACTACCCTGCTCAGCTGAAATCCATCCGGGAGAGGATTCAGATCCCTACAGTTTGAAGTCTGAGGAAACAAGATCAGTTGAGGAGTTGACGAATGAGCAAAATGTGACCTGAGAACACAGAAGAAGGCACCGCACAGCCATCGAACCAGATCACCAGAATCATAAGTATATACTTCACCGACTGAGATCAGCTGCTCCCAAAGAAACAGCCCAACAGTACCAATTTAACCAAAAACTCCTAGTGAACCAAGACTAAAAATTAGAACAAGAGAGGCACTCTCAGACACAGACACCGCTTGCACCGAGCAGAGGAAGAGATGAGTAGATGCCAG
>CABHPQ010143081.1:4660-17352 GCA_902168405.1 Peromyscus aztecus
TTCTTTCTTTCTTTCTTTCTTTCTTTCTTTCTTTCTTTCTTTCTTTCATCTTTTGTTTCTCCATTGTTTTTTTTCTTTTTTTTTCTTTTAAAGTTTATTTATTTATTTTTTTCCACAAAACAATTGCATTTTTAACATAGAACAATACATGAGTCACCAGCATATATGCAAACAGAAAACTGCATCTTGAGTCAAGGTAGAAACAATAAATAGAACAATACATGAATCACCAGCATATATGCATACACAAAACTGCATCTTGAGTCAAGGTAGAAACAATAAATTTCTTCATTTAAACAGTTCCATTTTTAACCCAGTTCCAGCATACAGTTCCTAGGTCATTACTATAAACTCGAAATTGTCCCATTGCAATGAAATCTCTATTGTGCATTTCATTTCTTAAGTCTCAAAATTCAAATGATAAATTCTGATACTAGCCTTCCAAATATGATAAATCCATAACCAAAATATTTTTGTAGTTTTCTCATTAAGTTCAAGAAGTTCAAAAAAAAGTAAATTCTGGTATCAGACTTTCACTTCCAAATATGAAGAGATGATTTACAACCAAAACTTTTTGCAGTTAATAGTTTTAGTTCAAACAAGCATCTCTGCAACTTTTGTTCTCACAGACAGAGACCTTTCTAGGTACAGTAGTACTATAAACCACACTATTTTTGACGTTAGCTCAGGTTTTTCTGTATTGCATTGATTTTCCACAGATCTCAGCTGTGGGGAACTACTTTAGCAGATATATTTCTTATTACTTCTTATATACTTCTTATATTCATTCCATCTTCTTAATTCTTATTTAAACTTACATTTACAACTAGTATCTTTACCTCTTACAAGCTTATTACTGTATGTTTTAGAACTACCTTAGATTCTTCTTGCAAGCTTATATATATATTTTTTTCATATCAGCCATAGATTCCCCCGTTCTCCCTCCTCCTGCCCTGCCCCCCCCCCCCCCCGGCCCACCCCCCATTTCCATCTCCTCCGAGGATTGAGATCGACCTGGTGGACTCAGCCCAGCCCAGGCAGGTCCAGCCCCCTCCTCCCAGGGTGAGCCAAGGGTCTCTACCAAGCCCCGGGTTTCAAACAGCCAACTCATGCACTGAGCACAGGACCCGGTCCAACTGCCTGTATGCCTCCTAAATAGATCAAGCCAATCAACTGTCTCACCCATTCCGAGGGCCTGATCCAGTTGGGGGCCCCTCAGCCATTGGTTCACAGAGGATGACTGGACAGCTACTCACAACACCAGGGAGGCTACCTGGATAGCAGGACCCCAGGAGAGACACGGGGATCGCCCAATGACGGAGAAATGGATGAAATCTACATGAACAGTCTGGACGTGAGTGGGGGTGGTGAGGGGCGGGGGGCGAGGGAATGAGAACTTGGGGGAGCGGGAGGTCCCAACTGGATCAAGAACAGAGAGGGAACACAAGGAATGTTCGTGAGAGATGAAGACCACATGAGAATAAGAAGAAGCAGAGTGCTGGAGAGACCCACAGAAATCCACGGAGATGCCCCCACAATAGACTGCTGGCAATGGTCGAGAAATAGCCCGATCAGACCTACCCTGGTGATAGGATGGCCAAACACCCTAATTGTCGTGCTAGAAACCCCATCCAGTGACTGAGGGAACTAGATGCAGATATCCACGGTCAGGCCCTGGGTGGAGCTCCGGGAGTCCAATTGGCGAGAAGGAGGAGGGTTTATGTGAGCAGGAGTTGTTGGGACCAGGGATGGATGGAATACAGGGACAAGTGGCCAAACAAATGGAAACACATGAACTGCAAGCTTATATTTTTAAAGGAACTCTATGGATCTATTTTACAAACTTATATAGGGCTACCATTAGCATATATTTAACTTAGTAAACACCTAAAGATTTCTTAACACAGATCTAACAAGACAGAATTTTTACAAACTCACATATCTTATTTTCATCTTTTTCTACTTCTTACTCTTAATTATTATCACTATCTCTATTAGAAAGATTCTCTTAACTAGACAGAAAGTACATACATCAATTCTAAAGTTTAGAGCTTATAGTCAACACCCACAACAGCCCTTCCACAGCTCCTTCAGAGAAACAACTCTCCCACTGATTCCACTCTCACCCTGCACGGTCCCTTCCCCCCAGATGCAGAGCCCCAGACATCCCAGGCTGCTCTGCCCCTCTGCTAGCTGCCTTTGGAGGTAGGGGCTTTCTTTCTCCCCAAATCTGCCTCAAACTCTTAGCAGCTTTCACAGGTCATGCATTTTCTGGGGAGGAATTTGTCCCTTCTATTTCTTCAGATGTTGGTGTGGGTTTATCTATTGCCTGAGTTTTCATGGGTGTGTTTAGCTTCTTTAGGTTGGATTTTTCCTTCTAGTGCTTTCTGTAAGGCCGGGTTTGTGGATAGGTATTGATTAAATCTGGTTTTATCATGGAATATTTTGTTTACTCCGCCTATGGTGATTGAGAGTTTTGCTGGGTATAATAGTCTAGGTTGGCATCCATGGTCTCTTAGTGTCTGCATAACATTTGTTCAGGACCTTCTAGTTTTCATAGTCTCTATTGAGAAGTCTGGTGTTATTCTGATAGGTTTGCCTTTATATGTTACTTGGTCTTTCTCCTTTGCAGCTCTTAATATTTTTTCTTTGATCTGTATGTTTAATGTTTTGATTATTATGTGGCGAGAGGACTTTCTTTTTGGGTCCAGCCTATTTGGTGTTCTGTAAGCTTCTTGTATCTTCATAGGTATTTCTTTCTTTAGGTTAGGAAAGTTTTCTTCTATGATTTTGTTGAATATATTTTCTATGCCTTTGAGTTGGTATTCTTCTCCTTCTTCTATCCCTATTATTCTTAGGTTTGGTCTTTTCATGGTGTCCCAGATTTTTTGGACGTTTTGTGTTACGACTTTTTTATCTTTAGTGTTTTCTTTGACTGATGAATCTATTTTCTCTATTGTGTCTTCAGTGTCAGAGATTCTCTGTTCCATCTCTTGTATTTGGTTGGTTATGCTTCTTTCTGTAGTTCCTGTTCGTTTAGTCAGGGTTTCTATTCCCAGCATTCCCTCAGCTTGTGTTTTCTTTGTTGTCTCAATTTCTTTTTTCAGATCTTGGAATGTTTCTTTCATCTGTTTAATTATTTTTTCTAGGCTTTCTTTGCTTTCTTCCAATTTTTTCTTTGTTTTTTCTTCCATTTCTTTAAGGGAATTTTTTATTTCCTCTTTAAGGAAGTTTTTATTTCCTCTTTAATGGAGTTTTTCATTTCCTCTTTAAGGGAATTTTTTATTTCCTCTTTAATGGAATTTTTCATTTCCTCTTTAAGGAAATTTTTTATTTCCTCTTTAATGGAAATTTTCGTTTCCTCTTTGAAGAAATTTTTTATTTCCTCTTTAAGGGTATTTTTTATTTCTTCTTTAAGGGCCTCTATCATCTTCTTAACGTCATTTTTAAGATTGATTTCTTCTGTTTCTTCTGCCTTGGTATGTTCAGGAGTTGCAATTGTAGGGTCGGTAGGTTCTGGTGTTGTCATATAAGTCTTTATGTTGTTGCCTGTATTTTTCCATTGGCGTCTACTCATCTCTTTCTCTGTTCAGTGCAGATGGTGTAAGACCCTAACCCTTCAGGCTTACACCTCCAAGCCTCAGAAATGAGAAACTTCAAGCACCAGGAAATGAGAAACTAAAAATATGTTTCCCTGGGCAAGCTGACCACCCCTGTTCTCAGTCGGTGAGGTGTATACTTATGATTCTGGTGCTCTGGTTTGGTGGTTGGGTGATCTTGATAAGTTCTTTTGAGAGCTTCTTGAAATACAGGATCCAAAGACACCTCTTATTCCGTGGCTTGCTGTATAGCTGGGTGGTTGGCCCCTGATGTCCTCCTCCTTCTCTGGCTCCTCGATCCTTCAGATTCCGGGGAGCACCGCGGCGTCCTCCCTCGTTGTCTCTGTAGTCACAGCTGCCTCTCCGTTGTTTTTTGAGACAGAATTTCTCTGTGTAGCCCTGGTTTTCCTGGAACTCACTCTAGACTAGGCTGGCCTTAAACTCACAGAGATCCACCTGCCTCTGCCTCCCAAGTACTGGGATTAAAGGCATATGCCACCACTGCCCAGCCATATTTCTTTTTATTAGTCATAAACCAATAAAAATTGGAAGCAAAATAATATAACTTCAATAGCATGAAACAATACAGAAACTCAAACAAGAGAGGTGCAAGACAGACAACAGAAACCTACATGACATTCCTGACAGATACTAGGAAACTTGAGTTACCATTTTTTCATAAGACTGATTTGACACCCTGGGGCTACTGTGCTCATGACTGGAGTGGTTTGAGAGTAGGTAAAAAGACTGGTGGGACAGAATCACCAAACCAGAAATAGAGGTACAAGTGTATGTGAGACTGAAAACATATCCAATACCATATTATTTCTTCTTAAAAACTTGGCACACTTTATCCTTTAAACTTCTGTACTGTGGAATGTCATTCTGTACACTGTGAATATATGTTGCTCTGATTGATTGATAAATAAAACACTGATTGGCCAGTAGCCAAGCTTGAAGTATAGACAGGATAGGCAGATAAGGAGAATTCTGGGAAGAGGAAGGCAGAGTCAGGAGGTGCCAGCCTGCCATCCAGGGAGCAGCATGTAATGGCACACAGGTAAAGCCACAGAACATGTGTCAACGCATAGACTAGCAGAAATGGGCTAAATTTAAATGTAAGAGCTATTAGGTAATAAGCCTGAGCTAATGGCCAAGCAGTTATAATTAATATAAGCCTCTGTGTGTTTATTTGGGGAACACAAGTAGGAGAGATTTGTCCTGACCGCGGGCCAGTTGGGACACAGGAAAACTTCCGAATAAAAATGGCACCCAACATGGGGCAAGAGTTTCCACCTAAAACCTGAGAAAGCTTTTAAAAAAAAGATTCTAAAATGGAGCTAAAAACAGCTTCCTAGTTGTGTCTCTCAGGCAAGCCATGAGCTACAGTATGGCAGGTGTTCAGCTAAGTGCAGCATGGCAGATTTCTGCCATGGTACACAGTGGCATCTCCAAGCCGTACAGTGCACTGCATGGCAAATTTAGTTTTTGCGAATACAAATTAAAAAAAAAAAGATTTTTGGCTACAAGCTGCTGGATGGAGGCATAGACCCACTGCCTCCCAGAATCTGGTTGTGAGAGCATAGTTCCCCACCACCACAAACCTGGCAGTAAATGTAGTTCTACCATGTTGGAAAGCTGAGGTGGGCGGAGCCAGCAGCCAAAGCTGCCATTTCAGTCCTAGTAATGCTTCAGTTGAAAGTAATAGATTCACAATAAAACAGATTCAGATAAAATAAACCTCTATACAGTTTACAATGTTTGCAAAAATATATGTAGGCTTGGAAGAGAGAGGAAAAGGAATATAGACAGTTACATAAAAAAAATAGAAAGTTTTAAAAAATAACGTCTTTAAAGAAAAAATAAAAGTAATATAAAAAATAAGCCATGTAAAGATGGATATCCCACAGAGAGTCTGGATTATGTTGTCTTTGGGATTTTTAACTGCAGAGAGACATTTGATTGTAAAGGCTGCTAAGTTAAACCAATATATATATTTTAAAGGTATCTTGACTTCAAAATTTGGATCTAAGGATATGTTGCTTTGGAAAAGAGGTTCTGCTTTTGTTTCCACAGTAGGCAAGAGGCTATGGATTTGTTTCAGGTTAAGATACATCAGGTTTGACCAGCCAAGACCCCCTGAAAGATCGCCAATGACACCATGGTCCAGATCATCCAACATCCAAAATCAACTTCAAGGCAACTAGCTCAGAGAATACAGCCTCACAGACTATTCCAGTCAGTACTTGACCATTATCTTAAAATTTTCTTTGTGTCCCCATAAGATTACCAGTGTCCTCTATAACCTGGAAATAGCCTAGAAAACTACGCCCACAATCCCAAATCATGGATTATGGATATTTGTCTTTGTTTAGGTTATTGGTTACAAATTGTTATTGTTCATAGTCAATCTCTTTCTAAAAGTAGAAAGGGAGATATGATATAGAAATATAAGATAAATATTTTATGTTGCTATAGATTTTAGTTTATTGATACAAATTTAAAGTTGATTTTGTTTCACTGTATGTATATTTCTACTCCTGTTTAAGGTATTATGTAACTCATTTAAATTATAATGGATAATTAAGAAATACAGATTAATAGTTAATCATCTATAATAATCAAACTTGTAGTCATGTTAAGTTTTCTAGGTATATATAGATATAATTCAATTAGGTAAGTAATCTTCAAATACTTCAAAGACCTACAGAATATGGCATTTAACGTATTTTAAAAACTTAGGCTTTTCTGGACAATGAGACATGTCTGCTCCTGGCAGCACCAATTTACTCCAAAGAGGAAGATGGGCACTGAAGACACTCCATATGGAGTTTATCTTCTTCTTGGCAAAAATAGCCATTTGGGCAAGAAACTGTTTTTGCTCGACAAAATGTTGTATAAACTGGATATGCAGGACCCATAGGAAGGTGACCACTGAACTTTGCAAGGAGAGATGGTCCTTCAGGTTCCCACTTCACAGAAGAAACTGCCAGACATTCTACAGGACACCAAGAGAAGCAATTGAGAGACTTTAGGACTGTGGGCTGAAGATGGATGCTCCAATGTTGCAGAGGTACTTTGGATGACTGTCCAGGCAGACAGCTGTCTCTGTCATTCTAGATTTTTGGAAGTTGCTTACAATGCTCTTCCTGTTTACTTAAGTAATATTATATCCTTCTGGGGTCTTTGATGTAGTTGAAGACTAGATAGTTATAGTTTTTCCTTGGTTATGATAAAAGATAAGTTAGAGATGAAACTTTGGACTCACAAATATAGGATAGATAGAATATTTTCTTTAATTTTGCCAAATACAAATAGACTAGATATTATAACTGTAATTCTTGCTTGATAACTGTTCTATTATATGTAATTTTATTATGTTAAAGTTAAAACCTTCCTTTTTGATTAGACAAGGGGAAGTGCTGTGGAATGTCATTCTGTATGCTGTGAATATATGTTGCTCTGATTGATTGATAAATAAAACACTGATTGGCCAGTAGCCAGGCAGGAAGTATAGGTGGGGTAAGTGGATGAGGAGGGAAGAGGAAGGCAGAGTCGGGAGACACCAGCCTACAGTCCAGGGAGCAGTTTGTAATGGCACACAGGTAAAGTCACAGAATATGTGGTGACATATAGATTAACAAAAATGGACTGAATTTAAATGTAAGAGCTATTCAGTAATAAGCCTGAGCTAATGGCTGAGCAGTTATAATTAATATAAGCCTCTGTGTGTTTACTTAGGGGACACAAGTGGGAGAGATTTGTCCCGACTGTGGGCCAGGTGGGTCACAGGAAAACTTCTGACTACACATCTGGGTGCTGAACTTTCATGGAATAAGTTTCAGTTATTAATTTTCTTTACTGATCTATCTGCTGAGATTTTCCATTATTTCTTACATTACTTTGTATTTTCTCATTCCCTTATATTGTGTGTTTCCTTCTAAGCTCTCACATACCTATAGTTACTAGTGCCATACCTGGCTTCACTCTCTATTTTGATAATATGCCTTTTAACGTGTGTTTTTCTTTTGTGTGTGTTTTTTTTAACTTTCCAAAGAGCTGGCTACTTAAGTTTATTGTGTTTTATATTGATTACATTTATATGTCATGTGTGCTATGAGATTAGCTTTCCCTGGTCAAGAGAGCCCCCAGAGAGGGCATTCTAGACAGTTGTGCTCCTTCTGGAATGGCTTTAGGTGACAAAACTTTAAGTATTACTTGGAGTTCTCTAGAGGAACAGAAATGATAGAATGACTCTATATATAGAAAGTGGATTTATTAGAGTAGCTTATAGGCTGTGGTCCAACTAATCCAACAGTGGCTGACTAGCAATAGAAGCCAAGAATCAGAAGTTGTTCAGTCCTCAAGGTTGGATGTCTCAGTTGGTATTCAGTATATATCAGAATCCTGAAGAAGAAAGCTCTAATGTCCGTTAAGGAAGGGGCTTACCAGTAATAGTGAGGGCAAGCAGGCAAACAGCAAAAGCTCCCTTCCTCCATGGCCTTTATATAGGCTGCTTGCAGAAGGCAACCCAGATTAAAGGTGAGTCTTCCTACTTCAAATGATTTTAATTAAGAAAAATCACTCACAAGTGTGCCCAGTCATTTGGGTTTTAGTTAATTCCAGATGTAGTCAAATTGACAACCAAGAATAACCATCATGCTTCAGAAAAACATCTCCCAAAACACAGGGAGTCAGGACATCTGCATAGTTCTTAGGTGCTTTTAGGATGAGCTTCGTTCCTCAGAGTTGATGTGTTGGAGGTTGGTGCTAGGTGTAGTAATGTTGACTTGGTGGAACCCCTAAGAGGTGGGGCTCATGAGAGGTGATTAGATTACTGGGAGTGTTCCCTCAGTAAGGACTACATTAACTACTGTGGGAAAGTAAATAGATGCTGAGGAGTAAGTGAGGCAGTCAGGGCCTTTATTCTGCTCAACACTCTACTAACAAGTCTACCTTGAGGAAGAAAAGAAATTAATTGAATACAGATCTGATCTGAAGATAAAGCTATCTCCATTTGCAGATTTCATGATTCTGAAACCAGAAACTCCTGAGCATCCCACAGAAACCTCTATTAGAACTGTTAAGCAGCGTTGTAGAATACAAGTCTATGTCATTTCTATATGTCAGAACCAAAACAGGAAAAACATTTGTAATAGCTTCAAATATATAGGGATATATTTTACCAAGTAACAACACAAAACTGCATGTTGTGCTTTGAAAGACATTATTAAGGAATTAAAAGAACTGCTTAAGTGGAACAATCATTTCATACATAAGAATCAGTGTTGCTTAGATGAGACTTCCCTCCAAAAGAGAATCAGCACAGAAGTTCAGGAGGCATTTTGCAGAAGTTTGCAAGATGATCCCATAAGTGGTAAAGAAACGCTAAAGATCTAAGTCAGATGGCTTACAGGACATGGTTGCTTACAGATCACTGTGAGCAAGACCACACACCATTGGTTGTAGGTACAAACAGGCATTTATTTTTTTAAACATACTTATAATGCAACTAATTACAAAGTACAAAAACACTCTTAGTAAATGGTAAATATGGTCTTAAAAATTATCAATCAATGGAGAAAATCTGTTATTTTCATTAAGTGCTTCTGGAAAAAAAAACTTATCCACATGCAGAAATATGAACTTAGACTCCTAAAGCATTTCTTAAATATATCATTGTTATGTGAAAATTCTAAAACTACAACTTCTAAAAGTAAGTACTAGATAAAGTCTTTGTAACTGGAATGGGGCAATCATATTTATATAACTATATACAATTATAGTTATATATATTATCATATTATTTCTTATAAGTTTTATTTTTATTTAATTTTATTTCATTTAAAAATGTTTTTAATATCCACTTATGAGTGAGTACATACTGTGTTTGTCCTTCTGAATCTGAGTTACCTCACTCAAGATGATATTTTTTAGATCCATCCATTTGTCTGCAAATTTCATGATATCATTGTTTTTTACTGCTGAGTAGTACTCCATTGTGTATATGTGCCATATTTTCTTTATCCATTCTTCAGTTGAGGGACATCTAGGTTGTTTCCAGGTTCTTTCTATTATGAATAATGCTGATATGAACATAGTTGAGCATGTGTTCTTGTCGTAAGATTGAGCATTCCCTGGGTATATACCCAAGAGTGGTATAACTGGGTCTTGAGGAAGACTTATTCCCAATTTTCTGAGAAACCACCATACTGATTTCCAGAGTGGCTGTACAAGTTTGCATTCCCACCAACAGTGGAGGAGTGTTCCCCTTTCTCCACATCCTCTCCAACATAAGCTGTCTTCAGTGTTTTTGATCTTAGCCATTCTGACAGGTGTAAGATGGTATCTCAGAGTTGTTTTGATTTGCTGATGGAGGCAGATACAAAGATCCACAGCCAGGCACCAGGCTGAGCTACTGGAATCCAACTGATGAGAGAGAGGAGAGATACTGCAGGCGAGGGACATTGAGATCATGATGGGAGGATGTGCAGAGAGACTGGCCACACTAGTGGAAATCCATGAACTGTGGACTGGTGGCTGTGGAGCCCCCATGGGACTAGACTAGGCCCTCTGGATACAGAAGATGGTTGTTTAGCTCGAACTATTTGGGGTTACCCAGGCAGGGGGCTCGGGATCTGTCCCTGGTCTATGGGTAGGCTTCTGGAATCAGGTGCCTGTGGTGTGACACCTTGCACAGCCTTGGTGCAGTGGGAAGGGGCTTGGACCTACCTAGGCTCAGTGTGCTGGGCTTTGCTGACTCCCCATGGGAGAAATCGATTTGGGGGATGTGGGGATGTGGGGTGGCTTGGGAAAGAGTGCTGGGGGATGAGAGGAGGAAGGAGGGGGGTCTGTGGATAGCATGTGGAGTAAGTAGAAAATTTCTTAATAAAGAAAAATGAAAAAAAGGAAAAAAATAATAAAAATATTTTTAATTTAAATAAAATTATATCACTTCCCTCTCCCACGTCTCTCTCCAGCCACTCCCAGTTACCCTTCCTCAGACTCTTTCCGTACATCCCACTTTAAAGTTAAGTTAAATAAGCCTATTTTTCTTTGATTATATATGTTACATATATGTGCACAAATTATAGCTGTAGAATATATATGTCTGTATGTATATAAACTGCAGAGTCCATTTGTGATGTCTGGGTGTATATGGCTTTTAAGGATGACCACTTTGCCTTGGACAGCCTATAAGGGAGCCCATGCCTGGGTAAGGCTGGTTTTCCATCTCCCAGCAGTCAGTAGTTGCCTGTGGTTCTTTGTCTAGATGTGGGACCCTGTGACTTTTCGCCCTTCCACAATAGCATACCAGATATTGCTATTACTGCCTGGTGTTCTGGCTCTTATAATCTTTCTGAACCCTCTTCTACAACGTTCCCTGAGCCACAGATACAGGAACTGTGATGTAGATGTATCCACTGGGACCGGGCTCTCCACCATCTGTTGATCTCTGCATTGTGTCCAGTTGTAGTTTTCTGTGATGCTCTCCATTGGGTGTAAGAGAGGCTCTTTTGATGAGAGGTGGTAACTACACTGTCTGTGGATCTACAGATAAGGGTTAGAATGTAGGGAAGAATTATGCTGGTCAACAAAGTGCCTTTAGTAGACTCTTTCCTAAGGTCCATCACTTCACCAGCCCAGAAAGCTAAATTTCCAGTTCCACAGATGATTTCCCTCCTGTTGAGTGGGTCTTAAGTCCAACCAGACAGTGGCTATTGGTTGCCACCAATATCTGAGTGCCACTTCTTGCACCTTTAGGCATATCATGGGCACAGATATCTTAGAATTTACACTAAAATCACAACCCATTAAAATGGGTTATGATTAGACTTTATAACTCTTTCAAACATTTTATCTCTGTACGATATCTTTAACACAATGAGAAGATGAATTGCTAATAGGAAAATATCTCCAAATATTATGTCTTATAAGGACCTGTATCCAGAAATAAGGTCTTCTGTAGCTCTTTAATAAATCCCCATTAAAAGTCAGCTTGATACTTTACCAAAGAAGATGTAAGGATAGCTAAGAATTGTACATATGCACACAAATTTGAAGTGCTACTCTACATCATCAGTCATTAGCAAACCGCAAATTAAATGCCAAGTCTGCACCTTCCCATACCTGCTAGCACATTTACAATTTCAAACTCTGTTAATAGCAAGAACTGTCAACGTCACGGAGCCTAGAATCCCCCATCTGCTGTCAGAAGTATGTTACAGAAACCTTGGGTAAATGCTTGTCAGTCTCTACAAGTTTGAACTTACTACAAGATCTAGAAATTTCATTTGAAGAGTATGCTCAAGTGTATGCTCAAAACAAAAAGTGTATGTCCATATAATGATTTATATGCTTATGTTTTTTAAGGAGTAAATTTTTTAATGACTTATTTATTTTTATTTCATGTGCATTGGCATTTTGACTGCATGTACATCTGTATGTGAGTGTTGGGCAACCAGAGTTATAGACAGTTGTGAGCTGCCATGTGGGTGCTGGGAATTGAATCCAGGTCCTCTGGAAGAGCAGCCCATGCTCTTAACCACTGAGCCATTACTCCAGTGCCTATATGCTTATGTTTATAGAAGTTTCCATTGGAGCCAAAGATCCACAAACCCTATCAGTGTGTACATGAAAAGAAACTTGATTTTCTGTGTAGTGGAAAATGTACTTTGCAGTTTTATTTGCAGTTTGCTGATAATGATTAATGATATAGAATATCATTTCAAATTGATGTTCTATATATTGTATACACATAGAAACTATTCATGTTTATATTTGACACAGGGAATTCTTAGGAACATTACGCTAAGTAAGAGAAGCCAGAGGCAGGCAAAGGCAGGATATTGTGTGATTATCTCAGAGATTTGGGAAGGGGCAATACAGAGACAGAGAACAGACTCCAGGCTGTGCAGGTGTGGGGAAAAGGAGAACTGGCTGAAACTGGCAGGAAGCAAGACTTGGTGATGGGAGACTGCTCCAGACCCTTTAGGGTGGTGATGCAACTGTAAGGCTTTAATAAGATCTTCAGTCTAGACTGAGCATGGGTGGAGTTGCTGCTATTTAAAGCTGTTGAAAGTTTTTTTTTTT
>CABHPQ010143082.1:0-14721 GCA_902168405.1 Peromyscus aztecus
GGCTAGAGCAGGAACTACAGTGCAGAGCCCAATGCATGCTCTAGTCTGAAAGCACTGCCCCATAACCACACCTTCTCTAACAGTCTTTTTCAAGACGGCATCAGAGATCTACCCCAAAAAGTTCTAGTCCAACCGAGCCCCCGATGTCCTTTGTTTTTTTTATAAGTAATACCTTTATACATAAAAAAATAAAAGGACCGAGAAACTTCGGCAATGCAAGGTCTCCAGCTCCTGCTTCCTGCTGTTGAGTTTTTCTCCAGGAAGCACTGACTATATTAGAGCCCCCTCACGTGTGTGTGTGATGCTAGAATGGGGCCCGCTTTTGGTGTGTGGCCTATATAGTTACATACTTGGTTTAATGCGACTATCACTATCTTGAAATATTAAATAATTTTTGAACATTTTTCTTTTCCATTAGGTTTCATGGTTTATCTTATTTTAGAGAAAGTTTTTCGTGTGTGTGTTTGTGTGTGTGTGTGTGTGTGTGTGTGTGTGTGTGTAGTGTAGTAGTCTCTTGGTGACTTGAATAATTGATTCCAGGACTCCTATCAATACCAAATTCTGTATATGTTGAAGTCCCTTATATCAAATGGTGTATGTTTTGCTTATAACCTATCAGGTCCTGTAGAATGATTTACATCATCTCTGGATTATAATACCTATTTTAATACAAATGCTACTTGTTATACTGGATTGTTTAGAGGATGAATAATGAACAAAAATATATGTTTAACATAAAGGCCGTTTTAAAAGATTTTTAACCATTATGTGCATGAATGTGTGACGTGTCCTTAGAGAACCCGAAGGTGTTGGATGCTATGGAACTGAAGTTACAGTTGTGAGCAGCCTGATGTGGGTTCTGGGTACTGAACGGTGGTCCGCTGCAAGAGTTCTTAACTGCTGAAACATCAGTGCCATAAAGGCTTTTAAAAAAATGACATTTATTTATTTGGTGAGGGGAGGGGCTTTGCCACAACGTGTTGTGGAAATCACTGCCCTTCTTTCATCACATGGGTCCTGGAAATGGAGCTCAGGTTGTCTGTCTTGGTGGCAAGCACTTTTAACCACAGAGACATCTCCCCTGCCTGACAGACATTTTTGGATTAAAAAAAAAGGTTGGTCAAATGCATGTATGCAAAACTCAAATATGGAAGCTAATTGTAATCCCTTTTGCTTCTCTGAGGACCAGAACTGACAAAGGTCAGGATTCTCTAGAGAAACATAACTGATGGGAAGGGGGGGGGTTTACACACACACACACACACACACACACACACACACACACACACACACGAGCTTACAAAGTGTGGGCCAGCTAGTCCCATAATGGCTATATACCAATGGAAGGTCTAAGAATCCAGTAGTTCAAGTCTACAAGGCTGGGTGTCTCAGCTGGTCTTCCATATATGCCAGAATCACAAAGAAGTAGGGTCCAGAGAAGGACTGGACTTGTCAGTGAAAGCAAGAGCAGGAGCATGGAGGCAAAGAGAGCAACCTTCCTTCTTCCATGTCCTTTACATAGGCTACCAGCAGGTGTGGCCCAGATTAAAGGTGAATCTTTGCACCTCGAGATCTAGATTAAATGTGGATCTTCCCACTTTAAATGATTTAATTAAGAAATCCCTCTGTACCTACGTGTACTATCTTAGGGTTTTATTGCTGTGAAAAGGCACCATGACCACAACTCTTAGAGGGGAAAACATTTAATTGGGGCTGGCTTATAGTTCAGAGATTCAGTCCACTTTCATCATGGCAGGAAGCATGGCAGTGCACAGGCAGACATGGTGCTGGAGAGGTAGCTGAGTTGTACATCTGGATACACAGGCAGCAGGGAGACTAAGCCACTGGGCCTAGCTTGAACTTATAAAACCCCTAAGCCCACCCCCATTGACACACTTCCTCTTAACATGGCCACACCTAATCCTTTCAGATAGTGCCACTCCCTATGAGCCTGTGGGGTCCATTTTCATTCAGACCACCACATGTACCTACCCAGCTGGTTGGGTTTTTGTTAGTTCCAGATGTAATTCAGTTGACAACCAAGAATAGCCATCACAGGTGATATAACTAAGTTAAGAAAACAAGCAGTAGGATTGGATTTGGAAATGGTTTTATGTAGTCTGGCACAATGTGGCCATTCTGATGCTGATCACCAGCTATTGGGCTATAAATATTCTAAAGGAGGGGAACCATGTTGCCTGTGCAAAAATTCAGGCACTTGAAAAATATGGAGGAAATACTTAGAGACTGCAATTGAGATATTCAGGATATTTCAGAGGCTAAATCTAGGTCCCAAGGGATAGTCTTGAGCTCAACTTATTTCTTGCAGTTTAAGGGTAGACATGGGATTTGAGGGTCATAGAGCTCTATCTAAAGATATTTGAATGCTCAGCCTAGTCTCTGCTATGTAATCAAGGCTCTCACTAGGAAAACCTGAAGCCTGAGCTGGCCTACCCTGGTAATCCAGATTGGTGAATATCCTGTCATCATAGAGCCATCATCCAGTAACTGATGGAAACAGATGCAGAGAGACACACAGCCAAGCACTAGGCTGAGCTCCGGAAGTCCAGTCGAAGAGAGAGAAGAGGGATTATATGAGCAAGGGGCATCAAGACCATGATGGGGAAACCTACAGAGACAACCAAGCTAGTGGGAACTCATGAATTTTGGACCGACAGCTGTGGAGCCTGCACCGGACTGGACTGGGACCTCTGCATAGGCGAGACAGTTGGGTAGCTTGGTCTATGTGAGGGGCCCCTGACAGTGGAAATAGGATGTATCCCTGGTGCATGAACTGGCTTTTTGGAGCCCATTGCCTATGGTGGGACATCTTACACAGCCTTGATGCAGGGGGAGGGGCTTAGACCTGCCTCAACTGAATGTAGCATGCTTTGCTGACTCCCCATGGGAGGCCATACCTTTTTGGAGGAGGGGATGGGGGGGTGGTCTGGGGAGGGAAGGCTGGGGGAGAGTGGTAGGAGGGATGGGGGCGGTCTGTGGTTGGTATGTGGAATGAATAAAATATTTCTTAATAAAAAAAATGTGGATGAGAGCCCCTTAGGGATTTTGGTATTCAAGACACCTCTGGACCCTCAGACCTTGTAGAAGCAGCTCGTAAGTCCTTGTGAAAGCAAGCACTTCCCTCCCTCTTGAAATGTCCTTTACTATATTTGCTCTGATTTTCTCTTCTAGCTGTGAAGAAAAATGTGAAGAGAATGGTAATTAGGTTTAAATCTTAGCACAATCTGTGGGGACTTGCTGGGCCTGTTAAAGAGAGTAGATTTTATACACTTGAAGGAACTAAAATCAGCTAGCATGTGGTATTGGGAAGTCAGTATACTTTGGATTAGGTTTTCAAAGTGTTCAGTTAGAGGGCTTTATAACTTTATTGACTTGTACTCTTTAGGAGCAGATATTTAACCCTATTATGGACTACAGGCATGGGACAAACTCACTGCTGGCTTAGCTCTTCAAAGCCTGGAAATGTGATGGCTTTTGCTGAGAAAGTAGAGATGAGCTCTTCACATAGCAGCTTTGGACTCCTGGAGAAGACAGCTATTTCCTGATGAAGCACGACTGACATGCTCATTTGTAAATCCTAACTGTTTTGTAATAAGTGGTTTGGGCGATCATCTGCAAATGTTTTTGTTTTTCTGACACCCCCTTTTAATCTCATACATTGATAAGACCACCAGAGTTTTGAATAATGGTGGTTATTTTGTACCTGACTTTGACGGCCATGCCTCCAGTGTTGTTTCTAATACTTTAAAGATTTATTTATGTGTACGGCATATGCATTCAGGATCCTGCTTATGTCAAAGAGGGTGTCAGATCCCCCAGTACTGTGGTTTACAGGTGGTTATAAGCCATCATGTGGGTGCTGGGAACCCATCTCAGATCCTCTGCAAGAGCGCCAAGTGTTCCTAACTGCTGAGCCACCTCTCCAGCCTGTTTCTAATTTTTTTATTATATTTGCAAAATTAAGGACATTATGTACACTGAGTTTTGTAAGCCATTTTCTTGGCATTTGGTGATATGTTTGCCCCTCAATATTTTATTAAAATTTATGTTAATTATCTACACATTTTGTGGGTTTTTTTTAAGATTTATTTATTATGTATACAGTGTTCTGTCTGCATATACACCTGCAGGCCAGAAGAGGGCACCAGATCTCATTACAGATGGTTGTGAGCCACCATGTGGGTGCTGGGAATTGAACTCAGGACCTCTGGAAGAACAGCCAGTGTTCTTAACCTCTGAGCCATCTCTCCAGCCCGTGTTTTATTTTTTTAGCATCGTCTCTTCTAGTTTATGAATTCTTGGCAATTATGGGAATTTTATAGCCACAATTAAAAAATATTAGCAGGCAACTGCTTGATGTAGTTTTTATGAAACATGGTGTTTTTCAGTGCTCCTAGCACATACAGAAAAAAAACTAAACCTTTTCACTGTCTATCCTGTTTATCTTCATCCACTTATGAAACTGCTTCTACTCAAGTCTGCCTCTCCCCTTTGTTGTCACCCCTAAGTCAGGTTCACATGACTTCTCTATATTAAGCAATTCAAATTCCACTTTCTTAGAAAGGTTCGCTTTTTTTTTTTTAGTTAACATCCTGTTTTCTCTACCCAACTTTTTGTTTGTTTGTTTGTTTTTAAGAAGAGGTCTCACTGTTACCCAAACTAGGGTCAAATATTTGGACTTATTCTACAGCTTTACTATGAGGAGCTTGGGGATTACAGGTGCCTGCCACTATGACCAACTATTCACTGTATGAAATGACTGTGTGTGTGTGTGTGTGTGTGTGTGTGTGTGTGTGTGTGTGTGTGTAGAGAGGCCACCAATAAACCTCCAGTGTCATTCATTTTGAGACAGTCTCTTTACTAGCTTGGAATTTTCAAGTAAGGCTATGTCTCCATCTCCCCAGTGTTGGAATTACAAGTGCAAAGCATCATGTTTAGCTTTTTATGTGTGTTCTGGGGTTGAACTTTTGTTACACCTATCACATAATTTAAAAATACATGTTTATTTATTTAGTGTGTGTATGTGCATATACATGTGCCATTATACAAATGTGGAGGTCAGGACTTGTGTGAGTCAGTATTCTCTTTATATAATGTGTGTTGTTGGTTGTTTTTGTTCCTTTGGGGGGGCCCACCACCCAGCTCCCAAATAAACCACACATGGAGGTTTATTCTTAATTATACATTCCCAGCATTAAGCTTGGCTTGTTTCTTGCCAGCTTTTCTTAAATTATCCCATCTACCATTTGCCTCTGGGCTCTTTTCCTTTTCTTACTTCAGTAATCTTACTTTCACTCTTACATCCATGGCTGGCTGTGTGGTTGGGTGGCTGGCCCCTGGTGTCTTCCTTTCCTTGTTCTTGCTCCTTTTCCTAGACTTCTTCTGTATATTCTCTCTGCCTGCCAGCCCTGCCTATCCTTTCTCCTGTCTTGCTATTACCCAGTTCAGCTCTTTATTAGACCATCAGGTGTTTTAGACAGGCAAAGTAACACAGCTTCACAGAGTTAAAACAAATGCAACATAAAAAATTATGCAGAAACATAAAAATAATTATGCAGCACAGCTTTGCATAATTAAACAAATGTTCCACAGCATAAACAAATGTAACACATCTTAAAATAATATTCTACAACATATGTGGGTCTCTAGGATTGAACTCAGGCTTGATGTCAAGTGCCTTTACCCACAAAAGCATCTTGCTGGCCCAACCTTTTTTAAACCTTTTTATATTTATTGTGCATGTGTACAATCACCTGCCAGTATGTGTGAAGTCAGAGGACAACTTGGTGATATCAGTTCTTTCCATCACATGGGCCTAGGCATTGAACTTAGTTTGTCAGACTTGGTGGCAAGTGCCTATATCTGCTGAGCCATCTCATTGGCCCCTAACATGACTTTCAAAAACAAAAACAAACAAACAAACAAACAAAAACCCGAAACAACAAAAATCAGAGCCATGATGCATATATGCAACTCTAACACTCGGGAAGCAGAGACAAAAAGATAGCTTCAAGTTGTTATCAGCCTGTTTTATAGTGAGTTCCAGGGAAGTTAGGGCTACATTGCAAGAACCCTTTACTAGAGTGTCTATCAACTTTTTATTAATTAGTAACTATATTAAGTTTCCAAAGGAAATAGTACATCATACTGTAGCACTATAGTCCTAAGAGGCAGGTTTTTTTGTTTGGTGTGTGTTGCCAGGGACTGAATTCAGGGCCTGTTAACATTCTCCAGTTGAGAAGGGGAGGGTCACAAGATTCACCACTGGGGCAGGAATTTCTTTTGGGGTAGCTTCATGTCTGTTGCCCATTGATCCTGTATACAACCCCAGTGACTTCACTTGCTGAACAGCTTGACTTGGATAGAATGCTTTCTTTGGTTAGACACCCTCTCTCTCTGGCTAGATAGATTCCACAAAAGCCATACAGCAGTCTCCAGCTGCTTCCTCTGACAGCCATCTCTATGCTGGTTGATGGCTTCACTGTATCTAGCAAGTTTTCCACTGATATCAGAACCTATTATCTTCACAACCCTCAGGCTAAAACTGGCAATATAACTGCTTCTTTTTCAACCCTATACTCTATCCACCCATGAGACTTAAACACTGCTTTTTTATCCTTGTCACTCAGTGAGTCTTTATATTTTCTTTTCCATTTCTACTGTCTGCCTTTCCTATTGTCAAGTTTAATGAGAAAGTATTTGTCAAAGCCTTTTAAACTGTTCATAATTCTGTTTATTCCTTGGAAATAACCAAGCATATGTTTGCCTGATTAAATGTTTTGAAAATGTTACCTGCTATCTCCACTTGTCCATATTTTTTTTAAAATAAATTTTATTACATTTATTTACCTGGCAGTGGTGCTCAAGTACCATGATGTATATTTGGAGGTCTGAGGACAACTCGAGGGAGATGCTTCTCTTTCCACAATGTGGGTCATCAGATCTTATTATAGATGGTTGTGAGCCACCATGGGGTTGCTGGGAATTGAGCTGAGGACCTCTGGAAGAGCAGTCAATGCTCTTAACCTCTGAGTCATTTCTCTATCCCTTATCTGTATTCTTAATACAAAGCAAAAGACTATACTATGTGAAATTGGTTTATAAAATCGTTATTTTTGTTTTTGAATATAGAATACCAAATGAAAGTGAAGGCCTCTATCTGAAATTCTGTTTCTCAAATGTCTTCACATCTCCTTCCTCTACTTCATTCAGGTCTCTTTTTAATAATATCTATTCAGTAAAGTGGTTCTCGATCATTTCATTTCAAACAGTAACTTCTTATTACTTGTCCTGGTTGGTGTGTGTATATGTATGTGTGTATGTATGTGTGTGTGTGTGTTTGTGTGTATGTAAATTTTTTTGTCAACTTTATGCAAGCCAGGATCATCTGCGAAAAGGGAGCCTCAAGTGAGAAAATGCTTCTATAGTCAAGTCTATGGGGGCATTTTATTGATTAATGCTTGATGTGCCAGGGCCCAGTTCGCTGGGATAGGTGGTCCTAGATGTTATAAGGTAGCAGGCTGGGCTGCTGGGTGATGGTGGCACACACCTTTAATCCCAGCTCTTAGGGGGCAGAGGCAGGTAGATCTCTGTGAGGCCAGCCTGGTCTACACAGAGAAACCCTGTCTTGAGAGCCCCACCCCCATATATAAAATGATAATGATAAATATTTATTAAAAAAAAAAGAGTAGGCTGAGCAAGTCATGGGGAGCCAGCCAGTAAGCAGCACTCCTCACGACCTCTGCTTCAGTTTCTGCCTTGGCTCCCTCGGTCGACTGTGATCTGGGCTCTCTAACCAAACAAATCTTTTCCTCCCCAAGTTGATCTTGTTCACAGTCTATACTGCAGCAGTAGGACAGATACTCCAACCCCTTACCCCAGCGCCTTTCTAATTCAGAGCACCTGCACTTCATCAGATGTTCTACACTTGTTGACTGCCAGCTTTCCTCACGCTTCAGCTCTGCTTGTTGATACCCCTGCACATGTTACAGTGTTTAGTCCACAGTAATGAGTGAGTGAATACTATGCCTAGCTGAGCTGAACACAGACAGCTGCTGATCCAGGGATTTAGGATGTTTTGGAAGAGGAGAAAAATAATCACATAAAAACCATAATTTGAGCAAATAAGATGGTTCAGTAAAGGTGTAATAATTATTGTCAAGCCTGATGACCCGAGTCTGTTTCCCGGAACCTACATAGTAGGAGAGAAACAACTTCTACAGGTCGTCCTGATCCCCACATATGCACAGTGGCTTCTAAGTGCACAAAATAAATAAATAAATAAATATGACAAAATCAGAACACTTAATTCATGATATGTCAAAAAAAAGGTCATAAAAAACAATTTGCAAATACCAGTATTTGGGTACTATAAATTAGTTTTTGGCATATGACAGCCCCATATTATAAACTTCATTAGAGGGCCTGGTAGTGGTGGCACACACTAGCAAATCTCTGAGTTCAAGGACAGCCTGGTCTACAGAGCAAGTTCCCGGACAGCCGTGGCTACATAGAGAAACCCTGTCTCCAAAAAACAAAATCAAATAAAACAAAACAAAACCTTCATTAGAAATTATCCACACACCTTTAATCCCAGCACTCAGGAGGCAGAGGTAGGAGGATCTCTGTGAGTTCAAGGCCAGCCTGGTCTACAGAGTGAGTTTTAGGACAGGCTCCAAAGCTACCCTGAGAAACCCTGTCTTGAAAAAAACAAAAACAAACAAATAAACAATTATGGAACACTACCATGATTTGAATAAAGACAGAGAGAAGTTCTGGCTCAAATGGTGGTTTCTGATTTATGCAGAGGTGAAGTGCTTCTGCTGCCCATTTAACTCTGTGGTGGTACTCTGGAGTTCTAAGAACTGGCTTTAGTTTTTCCAAATTATTAGCAGTTTAGGGTCCCTTTGAAAAATAAGAGCAAATTTAAGAAAACAAAATTATAATTCTGAAATCCAACCATTAATGGTTATTGTCCCTTAAACTAAGGGTTATAGTGGTTGGTTACTATTACTAAATAACAGTATATCAAATATAGAAATCAAATTTGATCTTTAATTTTCCATTAATTATCACTATTTTAGAAAGGGCATCAATGCTGTCTAATATGCTATTTCACACAGAATAATGTTTGTTGACTTATGTATAAATGTATCTTAAAAGTCTTTGGCTTGGACAGATACATATTTAATGTCTTATGAATTAGCCCTGCCTGAGTAAGAATTCACATATGTTTTTATAAGATTTGTAAAAGGATTAGACAGTCTAAATTATGTAGTTTTTATTTTTTGTGGACTAATCGTATGTTTTAAATGACAGCAATCAGCTGGGTATGGTGGCACATGCCTTGACTGTGGCACTCTAGGGTCAGACAGGTGGATCTCAGTTTCAGGCCATCTGAGGCTACACAGTAAGACCTTGTCTACAGAAAAAAACAATTATGACAATGAACTTGACAGTTATTCCTAGAAATTATATCATTAATCTGATTGGTTCCCCCACCTCTTATACCAAGAATATATATTCACTCAGTGCCAATTACATACACAAAGAACGACCTAGTGTTATCTGATGGGTGCATAATGTTTTATATTTAGGTAATTAAAAAAAAAGTTGGACATGGTTAATCCTAGCACTTGGGATCTCTGTGATTTTGAGGCCAGCCTGGTCTACAGAGCAAGTTCTAGGACATCCAGGGCTACACAGAGAAACCCTGTCTTGAAAAACCAAAAACTAAAAATAAAAAAAAAAAAAAAATCACTCTAGCAAGAATCCCATTTATAAGATTCATACCACTATATGATGGTTTTGTGACTGAAAGATACACCATTAAAAACTGAATCAAATTAGCTCCCTCAATGCCAATTAAATGTGTAATTGCTCTGAAGAAAAGGTTCTGGCTTTCAAAATGGCAAGTTCTAGTATGTAAAATAGGAGTAGGCAAGCACGGTTGTTGGGCAGAGGCGAGCCGTAAGATGACTAAGGGAAAATGGATATTACTACACATGAAGAGAAAGAAGGTACAGGAAAAGACCCTTAGGAGAGCATAAATGGTCTATTATTTTTCAGTAGTTTACAATTACAGGAACAAAAAGGTAATCTTTCCTAAGATATAAAAATAGCTTACTTTTAATAATAAATATTTGATTTATAATCTAAATAAAAATAAGCAAATATAGGTTGCTCCTGAAATAAAAAAGGCACATGAAATGTGTTGTAGAATAATCTTTGTGTACACTGTGAAGATGTGTCACTCAGATTGGTTTAATAAAGAGCTGAACGGCCAATAGCTAGGCAGGCTTTCCAGGCACAGCACAGAGGATGCTGGGAAGAAGAAGGGTGGAGTCGTGAGGAGACATGGAGGAAGCAGGAAAGCAGGATGGATGGTATGTAGATCAGTAAACGAACGTGAGGCAGCACACTGTTTAACAGAAATGGGTTAATTTAAGTTATAAGAGCTAGCAAAAAACAAGCCTAAGCTATTGGCCAAGGTTTCATAATTAATAACAAATCTCCATGTTATGATTTAAGAGCTGGCTGGTGGGACAAAAAAATCCTCCTATAGAAATGAGCATTTTAATACAAATAATTATATTTAAATTATATATAATCTACACATTAAACAGGACTATTAAAATTTGTTTTGCAGAATGTCACTGTTGAATACCATTTCCAAAAGGGCTCAAGGGGAAGAGTTTGATGATGACTGTGGAACAGGCTCTCCCATTACAATGCTGCTTCTGTCACTGAGAGTCTTGACAGCAGTTATAGCTGGAGACTGAAGTACTTTTCGAGAAAGCCTCATTCTTCCATCAGCTGGATCACGGCCAAAATATTTGACCTACATTAAAGAAACAGATTGATTTTAAAGTTGACATGTAACTTCAAAGACATTTAAATTTGCGTTGTCCAAATAAGGCAGTAATTAATATTTATATGTGTCTAATAAAAGCACAGCTCAGTAATATATAGAGACACACTCAATAAATACAATCTGGTTAAATAGCTGTTATAAAAAGACAAAAAAAGAATCAAAGCATAGTGCCTATTATAATCCCAGAACTCCGTAGGAGGCTTGAGTTTGATGCCAGCCTGAGCTACTGACTAAAACAAACCAATCAACCAAACAGGAAAAAAAAAAAAAAAAAGAGAGCAGACATTTAGCTTTCAAATTAGAGTCTTCTAAAACTGTGCCTTTTTATGGTTTCTAGGTCCCTATACTTTAAGACCAAAGTCACAGTTCAGATAGGGCTTTGTATTTTCTCTACGATTCAGGCACTATTGCACTAAGAGTATAGTTTTCCATGAAGAAGACAAACAAGGGAAAATGCAACAGGCTTAAGGTCCCCTTTGATGCATAATGCAAACATTATGTGGAGTGAGGTTATCTTAGGCCTCATCTTTACCCAGAGATGCTTAAACAATAAGAGCCCGGAATGGGAATAAACTCATGGCCTTACTCAGGTGTAACCAGAACACACCCAGATCAGCAACAACTTCGATTCACTGATAGAGGACTACAAGACAGGGCCAGTTTTAGTATCAGAATTCTAGACCCCAACAACATTATTCTTAGTAAGTTAAAAAATTTAATTTAATGTCAAGTATAAAGTCTCAACCGCTAAAAGATGACAAGGCTTTCAACCATGTTATTAAGTCTGTTTCCAAATGACAATCTGCACAGCTTTAAAGTGGATTTTTTTTTTTTTTTTAAGCTAAATTGTGATCTCTTTGAGGGAAAGGATCTTATTCTAAATCCTTAGCAAGTCTGGTTAAGCCACCCTGACTTCTAAAAGAAACACTGTACAGAAATATAAGCCAAAGGTGCTTATTCTATTCCTTCAAAAATACTAATTGGAACTTTAAGTAAAATTCACACCTTTAAAGAACTGAACACAAGTACCTGAATTTCTTGGCCAACTTCTAATCCTAGGGCAGTGGGATGTTTAATCTAAAAAAAAAAGAAAGTTAATTAGTTATATGTAATTATCTAGTAATAACAGAAGTGAACACCTTTCCCCAAGTGAACAGCTATATTTGTTTTTCTAATAAAATCTATTAATTACAAAAGTTGAAAACAGCATAAAAGTAGTCACAAGAAAATGAAAACCACCCGAAACTATTTGTAGATAACTACTTCAGTGTGCAGCCCTTCAAACGTCTATTTAGTGTGCCCTGTTAAATGTGGGCTAGGGATGCAGCTCATTCAACATGCCAAGAATGTCCTTTCATATGAGTAACTGAAGCAGTATAAGTGAATATTCAAACTATAGTCCTTTAAAGAGGGCTGTTCAATTTCTTTACATTTCATCATTACAAACATTAGTGGCTGGTGTACTTAAACTACTACTAGGCAAAATACACAATTCTCAACAGTTTAGGTAATTTTTATATTAGTTTCTTATTTTTTTTTTTTTTTTTTGGTTTTTCGAGACAGGGTTTCTCTGTGTAGCTTTGCGCCTTTCCTGAAGTCAAGTCTGGTCTGGGGAGATGGCTCAGAAGATAAGGACATTTGCCGCACAAAAACGAGGACTTGAGTTCAAATCCCCAGCATCTGTATAAAAAGCCAGGAATAGTTATTCATGTGACTGTG
Organism: Peromyscus aztecus; assembly: GCA_902168405.1. Lineage (NCBI taxonomy): Eukaryota > Metazoa > Chordata > Mammalia > Rodentia > Cricetidae > Peromyscus > Peromyscus aztecus. The sequence continues at coordinate 12,614 of CABHPQ010143082.1, forward strand.
ACCCTAGTACTATAGGAGATGAAGAGAGGGAAGATCTTTGGAGCTTGCTGGCCACCGCTTAGATGAGGAATGGCAAACTGCAGGTTGTGAGAGACCAAGTCTCCAGGGAATAAGATGGGGTGTCCCAGAGCAGGACACCCTATGCCTGCATACACATGTGCACTCACACCACGCACATTCACCACACACACACAAACGCGTCCTTCCTTTTACCTTTCGTTGGTCAAGTTGGGTGTTATGAAGTAGCACAGCAGTCATGTTTGGATACAGTTTTACCATTACTCCAGTGTCTCTACAAAAAGAGATCAGCTTGGTTAAAACAATAAGTATGTGTACTGACAAACAGAACTGATGCTTTCTCCGAAGCAGGGTGTCAAATGAGTCTCCAGACTACATTCTAGGATATATTATTCTTCTTGGTTTTTTTGAGACAGGGTCTCCTGTATAGTCCTGGAACTCAATATGTAGGACCAGGCTGGCCTCGAACACACAGAGATCCACTTGCCTCTGCTTCCTAAGTGCTGGGACCAAAGGTATGTACCACCATGCCTGGCTTCTAGGATACATTCTTATGAGTATAAAAATTATGACTATAAAACAAATATACTTCTCTCGTATCATTTCCCCCTTTGTCTCTGTCCCTCCCCTTCCTGTCTCACAGTACTTGGGATTGAACCTAGGATCTCATACATAATTAACAAGAGTGCTGACAGTAAGTCACATATCCTGAGCTCAAATACTTTTCAATAGGAAATTATGCCCTATATTTAAATATTTGTGACTCAAAAGAAAAAGTTTTTAGATACATATTCACCTGTGTTTCTCTTCATATTTATAAGACTTTATTACTTTAGATTTATTTAATATGTATGGATGTTTTGCCCGTAAGTATGTCTGTATGTCTGTGTGGAAGAGGGCGACTGGACCTAAGAATGGACGGCTATGCGAAGTTCTTTTCCTTTTTTCTCTAGTCAGAAAACAATCAATTGTATTGCTTATTTTTCACCTGTAATGTTAAACAGATTATCCCATTCTCTTTTACTAATTTTAAAAAACTTTCAAGAAATATTCTAAATAATTTTTTTTTAGAAGTGGCATTTTGAGATAATTTCACTTGGTAAAAATACTTTGAAGTTGAAAGTGATTTGAAAATGTGTTAATTAAATATCAAAAAATAGTTGCAGAAACAATAGCAATAAAAAGGAAATAATAATTTATATGTTTTAGGCTTACAGTTTTGGGGAAAATAAAATTGGTAGAAAATGTGGTAAATTTTGAACTGAAAAATTCAAAATAAATTGAAATTCAAAAAAAATATGGTAAAAAATTTGGTTTAAAAAAAATTCTGGCAGAATCTATTATAGAACTGAAAACTACAATGGCACAGAAAATAAAATTAGCTTAAAAAAAAAGAAAAGAATTCCATGGGGCTAGGGATGTAGGTCAGCTGGTAGAGGACTCCCATGCCCACAGCCCAGGGTTTGGTCCCTAGCACTACAAAAACAAGTCATGGGGGTGTACACCCCCTAGCATTACAGAGGTGGAAGCCAGAGGATCAGAAGGCCAGAGTCAGTTGGAGAGGTGGATCAGCAATTAAGAGTACTGGCTGCTTTTCCAGAGGACTTGGGTTTGGGTCTCAGCACCTACATAGCTGCTCACATCCATCTGTAACTAGTTCAAGGAACTCCGATGCTCTCTTCTGGCCTCTGTAGGCATCAGACACACATATGGTGCAAGATATACATGTAAGCAAAACATCCAAATGTATAAAACAAATAATAAACACAACAAAACACAAAAAGGAGGTGGGGCTGGAGGGAAGTTCAGTGGCTAAGTGCCCTTCTTGATCTTCCAGAGAACTTAGGTTCAATTCCCAGCACCTGCCTAGTGGCTCACAACCATCTAATTCTAGTCCTGAGGGTTTCAACATCCTCTTCTCACCCCTTCAGGCACAGCATAGTGGGTAGACATACTTGCAGGCAAAACATCACACATATAAGAATAAAGAGAGAAAACAGAGTCACTCCCAGCTACATACAATTTCTCTCTCTCTCTCTCTCTCTCTCTCTCTCTCTCTCTCTCTCTCTCTCTCTCTCTCTCACACATGA
>CABHPQ010143082.1:14821-44073 GCA_902168405.1 Peromyscus aztecus
CTCACACACACACACACACACACACACACACACACACACACACACACACGGTTATTGGCATGTATCTAAATACAGAGTGATTCTGGGCTTGCAGTAAAAAGCTAACCCATTGTTTATTTGTAATTACCTGATTTCAGTTATTGTAGCAGTATAAACTGCTCCAAATTCTAATTGTTGTTCTTGCTGTAAAGTGCAAAATAAATCATTAGGTTAATAAAGATAACAGCAAAAAAAAAAAAAAAGAAAAGAAAAACTATCCTAAGATCTATACTTACATCATCTCTGCAAATTTCAGTAATGAAGTCTCTTGCCTCATGCATTGCACTAGGTGTTGGTGCAAATATGGAGAAGGTTTCTTCATCAACCTGACTAATTGTTACACCTTTAGAATAAACCCAGCATCATGGTGAGGGGTGGGAGGGACAAAAAAGAGGTAACACATTAAAATGAACAAGCTCATGCTAGAGGAGACTAATCTAAAAAGCAAATGTGAGACTAAGGAGGGACCTGGAAGCAGCTGGTTTGGGTTTCTCTGTGTCTCATGACTGTCCCTTAGTGAAGGAGTCACTCCTGCCAGGTACTGGGTCCCATGGATACAACAGTGAACCATGTCCTAACAGAGCAGAGCTAGTTTTGATGGCTTTTGTTTTGCTCTTTAATTATGACTAGAAATTGTAGCAGAACACTTTTATTTTCACCCTTTAGAATGAATCATGTCAGTTTCTTTTTTTTTTGGGGGGGGGGGTTTCGAGACAGGGTTTCTCTGTGTAGCTTTGCGCCTTTCCTGGAACTCACTTTGGAGACCAGGCTGGCCTTGAACTCACAGAGATCCGCCTGGCTCTGCCTCCCGAGTGCTGAGATTAAAGGCGTGGGCCACCACTGCCCGGCATCATGTCAGTTTCTTACTCTTAACACTGGCTAAGGCAACTCGGCTTCTTGTCTTCTAACATGCTCAAAATAACTATTAGGTCATCTCAACATTGCTTCTAGAAGACCCAAGTTAAAATGTGACCATTTCTGCAAATACTCTTGTTGTTTTTGTTTGTTTTGAAACAAAGTCTCAAATAAATGTGGCCTTGGCTGGCTGGCTTTGAACTCAGTATGTAGAGCAGGCTAGCCTTGAACTCACTGAGCACTGCCTGCCTCTGCCCCTGCCCCTGGATGCACCTGGCCTCTGCACATACTCTTTAAACCAAGTCAAAGCTGAAGAAGCAGGAGGACTTAATAACTTCTAAGTTATTTAGTCATAAAAACTAAAAATTATCTGGGAATGTTCAAGTCTGATTATGAAAGGAGTATGAGGGATTCTGTCATCCCTTCTCTTTTCTGAGACAGCGTCTTGCTACATTGTGTCCAGGCTGTCATCAAAAACTGGGGTCACAGGCATGCTCCACCATGCTGCTTTATTCTTCTTCAATAGAGCTGAGAATTAAAATTCGTTGACCGACAAAAGAGTCCCACAGAAAACTCACAGGCAAGGTATCTTGTATTTTTCCTCTGATCTTTTCCCTATCTCTTAGATACTATTTTTGGAGTAACACTGCAGAGATGAAATAGCAAACTTACATGGTTTGGTATTTAACTCTTACCTGTGTCAGCTTGAAGTTTTTTTAAGTGATATCCACCAGGTCCAACAAATTTTGCTCGTTTTGACAATGGAACCTTAACTGTTTCTGAAATGCAATGCACACAATAATGTAAAGAAGGCAAAGACATATGAACCTAAATGTATGTACAGACCTTTCATTATGAAACAGAAGAAATTCATTGTGATTAAAATTACTGAAAAATGTACATAAGTATGTTTTCAAATTTAAAGTTTGGTTTTCTTTCAATATAAACAAATTTATTTTTTAAATGATATATAAGAACACAAATTTTATGTATTTATTGTGATTTTTGATATATGTGTACATAGTGTAATGATTATATCTGAGTAAACGTATATGTTCTCACTTTTCCATTTCTTTTTTTTTTTTCTCTTTTTTTGTTTTTTTCCGAGACAGGGTTTCTCTGTGTAGTTTTGGTGCCTGTCCTGGATCTCACTCTGTAGATCAGGCTGGCCTGGAACTCACAGAGATCCGCCTGGCTCTACCTCCCAAGTGCTGAGATTAAAGGCATGCGCCACCACTGCCCAGCCACTTTTCCATTTCTTTATGGAAAGGACATTTTAAATCTTTCTTCTAGGGCTAGTAAGATGGCTGAGTGGGTAAAGGCATGTGCTGCGAGGCCTAATAACCCAAGTTCAATCTCCAGGACTCCTATGGTAGAAGAGGAGAGTCAATTCCCACAAGTTGTCCCCTGACTGCCAGACACACAGCATAGCATGTGCACGCCCACCCACACTCACACACAAGTAATGACTGTAAAAGAATTTTTTTCTTTGAAAGTATTTAGCAATAAAAGTACTTAAATATTTTTATTTTGTTAAGAGAAAAACGTTTTAAAGTAGTAATAAATGTTTAAACACTAACGTTTATCAAGCTATCAGTAATAAGTTTAATGTCTTACCTACAACTGGTCCATTTTCTTTTCTAGATGCTCGAGGTTTTGAAATTGCTCTGCTCATTATCTGTAGTATTTCCTTCTTTGCCACTAGAAGAAACAGCAATAGAATAAGTAAGTGTGATCTGACATAGTTTCCCTCTCGCTTTCTCTAGTGTGCAGTCACCACTCTGCTCAGGAATGGAGGCTCTTCATACTCAGAGTCACTTCTATTCCTCATGCACTTCTCCAAACTCCTAGCTCAGAAAGCTGCTTACTTCGTAAAAAATTAAAATCTCATTGCTTTTTTCAAAAAGTTTGGGTAGTCTGTCATGTGATCAATAATTAATACTTGATCATGTGAAGTTACAGGGCCCCACTCTTCCTGTTTTGATGGTGCTGGGGAGCTGACCCAATACATCACAGGCAAACATTCTTCCATTGGCTACACTGATGTTTTATAGTAAGCTTAGCAGGAATTATAGGTCCTATTAACAGATGAGACAGAAATGAGAGCAGCATAAGGCATATTGACTTACCTGATGCTTGCTGAATGGCTTCCATCACAATTTTAATTGGTATTCCAGGTAATTTAATATCAGCCTAATATAGAACAGCCAAAAATAAACTAAATACATAAATAGTGGCTCACACCATTATTCACATATTTAAAAATGAAACAAGGTATACCTGTAATGCAGTTATTCCCTTATTTGTACCGGCTATTTTGAAATCCATGTCACCATTGTAATCTTCAATTCCCTTCAACAATTCAAGAGATTATGGTAAAGCTTTAAAGAACCCAAATTCACCCACAGTCACTGTAGAAGAATGTCAAGTCCTAGCTCTGGCGGTAAGCCGTGTCCTCTAACGTTAAATGCGGAGCCGCCTCTGCTGCTTGGCTGCTGCTCCAGCGCACAAGCTTGTCTTTGGAAATATCATCTTATGTTTAGCTCATGTCTGTTCCTAATAAATACATAAAAATTAATTTAGAATTATCCCAAAGGGAGCCATTCTAGATAAGTGTATAGTGATATATATCCTTTAAAATCCAAGGCAAACGGAAGAAATAAACACTGCATGTTTACTCCTGAAGTACAAACATTCTTCTATTGTTCCCCCCGCTCCTAATGCTGCGACCCTTTAATACAGTTCCTCATGTTGTGGGGACTCCAACCATAAAATTATTCGTTGCTACTTCATAACTGTAGTTTTGCTACTGTTATGAATTGCAATGTAAATATCTGTGTTATACATTGGTCTTAGTTGACTCCTGTGGAAAGGTCATTTGACCCCCCCAAAGGGGCTGGGACCCACAGGTTGAGAACCACTGTTCTAGGTTGAGGTTTCTATATGTCTTTGATTTTTTTTTTTGTCTCACCACAAGGCCCATGTTGGTCTGGAACTTGCTATGTAATCCAGATTAGATAATGACTACTGATATTTCTGCCTCAGCCTATACAGGTGTACGCCACCATGATTGGTCTAAGCATATACTTTTAAATATACTTGTAAATACTTCAAACTGGGAATACACTTGCCAGAATATCTGTCAGCAAACGATAGTCTTCGATTTCACCTTTCTCTGGGTTGTGTTTAGTAACCAATCCCACTGCTACACCCGCCACCGCAGATGAAACTGGGACGCCTAGAGTTAAAACAACAAGGTCTGTGTATAGTACATGTGGCAGCATGGAACATGTGAAACTCTGCTGACAGTGTTTTAACGGAAGGAGATGGTGCTCTTCAAGTCAGCCCCGTCCCAGTTCTTTTTGACCCTTTAATGACTGGGAAGCCACAGACAACAACCACGCTCGGCAAAAACCCAAGATGGGAGCAAGCTCTGAAGTTACCTGTGCTCTGCTGTTCTGCTCTTGGTTCCTTCTTCAAACCCTGTATTGGGTAAACTTTCTAAGCTGGAACCTTCCAGTTCACTTCCCCATGGCAGTACTATTAGAATAGTTTTCTAGAAATTTCTGTATACAACTATAAATGTGGTACATATAAACATAATCTTTAAATTATTTGTGAGAAACATGATATATGCATTACCTGGTACCTTGCCCTTTTTATTTAGCAACAAATCTACTGCATACTAATCCCCATATATGTAATAAATAAATAAAATATAAAAGAGTACATATATGTTTTCCTCATTATTTTGAGATAAGATCTTCCTGCCTCAGTCTCCCAAGTGCTATGGTTATAAGTATGAAATATATACTACCATGCATGGCTCCCATATATAAAACAATTTTTTTAAAGATTTATTTATTATGTATACAGAAGAGGGTGCCAGATCTCATTACAGATGGTTGTGAGCCACCATGTGGTTGCTGGGAATTGAACTCAGGACCTCTGGAAAAGCAGCTGGTGCTCTTAACCTCTGAGCCATCTCTCCAGCCCCATATAAAATGAGACAGTTTTTCACTGTGTAGTCCTGGCTGGCCTTGAAGATCTGTCTGCCTCAGTCTCAAAAGTACTGGGATTAAAGGTATGTTACACCACTTCCACATAAAACAAAATTTTTAAATTTTTATTTTATTTTGTGTATTTAAGTATAGTCACATGTGTTCTGCTGTGTGCATGTAGAGGTCAGAGGACAACTCTGGAGTCTGTTCTCTCCTGCCACTCTGTGGGATCCTGGGATCAAACTTAGGTCATCAGTGCACTGCACTGAACCATCTACTCTAATATGCCATAGAGGAGGTACTTAGTCAAAGGGCATGGGCATTTATACTTGTTCAAACTGTCAAACTTTAACTAGTGTGTGTGTGTGTGTGTGTGTGTGTGTGTGTGTGTGTGTGTGTGTGAGAGAGAGAGAGAGAGAGAGAGAGAGAGAGAGAGAGAGAGAGAGAGAGATAGATAGATAGATAGATACAGGGTCTCATGTGGCCTAGAATGGCCAAAATTTGTTATACAGTCAAGGCTGGCTTTGAGCTTCTGTTCTTCCTGCCTCTAACTCGTCAAGTCTTTCTTGATAATGCTTGTTAATTCTTCCTTTTTATTTTTGCTAATTGAAAAATGGTTATTTTTTTAATTTTATTTGGTTTCTTTTTATGTTAATGTGGCACAATTTTATTTTACTTTGTTATTTGTCTTTTCATACTGACTTGTATGCACTCTTGAAAACCTTTTCTTCTCTTAATGCTACAGGAGCTCTCCAAGATTTGTTATTAAATTAAATGTGTTATTGCTTGGCTTGTTCCCTTTGATAACAATGAGATTTTTTATGGAGTAGAATTCTTATAGTTTATGAGATCATGGTTCTTAGATTTTGCTTAGAAAGACATTTCTTCTCCAAGTTTTGATAAAATCTTTTGCTTTTCTCTTTTTTCTTTAAAGTTTAAGTTTTGACCACTTGGAATTTATTTCAGAATAAAGCAATGTGATGGATAGCTCCTTTCATTCTAGGTGATCTTATCTATACTTCTAGTTTTAACTATTACTGCAATAATGTCTTCTTTTTAAAAATTTATTTATCTTGCTTTATGTATGTGAGTGTTTTGTCCAAATGTATGCCAGTGTACTAGGTGTGTGCTTGCTGCCTGTGGATGCCGGTAGAGTGCAATGGATTCCCTGGAACTTGAGTTATAGATGGCTGTGAGCCACCATAAGGTTGCCGGAACCAAATCCAGGTCCTCTGGATGAGCATCAAGTGCTCTTAACCAATGAGCCATCTCATCAGCTTCTACAATGTTTTCTTTTTTTTCTTTTTTAAAGATTTATTTATTGTGTATACAACATTCTGCCTCCATGTATGGCTGCACACCAGAAGAGGGCACCAGATCTCATTATAGTTGGCTGTGAGTCACCATGTGGTTGCTGGGAATTGAACTCAGGACCTCCTGAAGAACAACCAGTGTTCTTAACCTCTGAGCCATCTCTCCAGCCCTACAATGTTATCTTAACTGCCTATTCCTTACACCTGGATCTCTTGGCCACAGCCTGGGTCTGCTTAGACAAACTGTTTCCTGGAGTTCTTTACTGAAATAGAATCTAGTTAAAGAAATAAAACTAAAACATAGAATCCTTTAAGCTTTCCATAACCTGCTCTTAGAAGGTTGGTTTGTTTGTTTATTGTGGTGATGGGGATGCTTAATACAAATGCTCCTACACGCTAAGCAAGTACCGTATCACTTAGTTATATCTGAAAGCTGGAGATTTGTTATGTTAAAGATTTATTTTCTAATCATGTGTATGTGTGTGCTATACTTGGAGCCAGACCCTTCCAAGCTGATGTTTAGATAAGTGGGAACTGAACTCAGGTCCTGTATAAGAGCAGTACATGCTACTAACTTCTCAGCCATCTCTCTAGCCCCAAGCTGGGGGTCCAAAAATGTTTAGGACATTGAGGTGGTCTGGATGAGAATGTCCCCAGTTTGTGGTGCTGTTTGGGAGGTGGTTAGGCCTTAATGGAGGAAGTCTATAAACGGAGGCAGGCTTTGAGAGTTCACAGATTGGCCCCATTTCCAGTTTTCTCTCTCTGCTTTGTTTGCAGTTGAAGATATGATCTCTCAGCTCCTTGACCCCTGTAACTGTAGGCCAATGCGAACCCTTTCTTTTTCTTATTGTTTTTTTTTTTTTTTTTTAAATTTTTCGAGACAGTGTTTCTCTGTGTAATAGTCCTAGCTGTCCTGGAACTCATTTTGTAGCCCAGGCTAGCCTCAAATTCACAAAGAGATCTGCCTGCCTCTACCTCCCAACTGCTGGAATTAAAGGCGTGTGCCACCACTGCCCGGCTGAACACTTTTTCATAAGTTGCTTTGGTCATGGTATTTTATCACAGCAACAGAAAAACAATTAATATAGATATAGTGTATACGCTGTTCCTAGAAATTCAGTGTGGTGATACTTTATTTGTGCTTTGATAAATAAAGCTTGCCTAGAGAATCAGAGGAAAAAGAAAGCCATTATGCCCTTAATCCTATCACTTAGCAGGCAGGATCTCTGTGTGTTCAAGGCCACACTAGGGAACAGAGCCAAGCGTGGTGACACACGCCTTTAATCCCAGTACCAACCATAGAGGTCTGGAGGTCTGTACAGACAGACATAAAGTGGCAGAGCTGTGTAGGAAGAGGAAGTGATGTAGCTGGGCTAAGAGAGCCAATGAGAGAACAGAACAGAAAACAATAAAAAGTTGTAATATATTTACCTCTACTGACTAGAACTAGGAAAAGGTCATTAGCAGTGTTTGCTCTGGACTGCTTTAATGTTTCTAAGTAACATTAAAATACACTCACACGACTGCTTCACTTCCTCTTTAGTTTATCCTCTGTGGTGCTTTGAATAGGGCATGGCCCCCAGAGACTTTTGTATTTGAATGCTCGACCCACAGGGAGTGGCACGATTAGGAGAGCCTTGTTGGAGGAAGTGTGTCATTATAAGGGCAGACTGTGAGGTCTCATATGCTCAAGCTGTACCCAGTGTGGCACACAGTCTCCTTCTGCTGCCTATGGATCAAGATATAGAACTCCCAGCTCCTTCTCCAGCACCAGGTCTGCCTGCATGCTATGCTTCTCACCATGATGACAATGGACTAAACCTCTGAAATTGTAAGTCAGCCCCAATTAAATGTTTTCCTTTATAAGAGTTTTCATAGTCATGGTGCCTCTTCACAGCAATAGAAAGAAACCCTAAGTAAGACATTCTCCTTTCTATATTTCATATCTATGTTGAGAGTTTGACAACTCAGCAGAGAATCCTTGTGGCAGTGCCTTTGGGTACCTCTGCTCTTTCTTTTTGAGTAGCATTGTACCTGTTGGCCAGATAGTGCTCTTGAAAGCTTAAAATGTGAACTTTTTCTTTCAAGGTCACAGACGGGGATTGCATCAAGCTACTTTAAGTATACCTTCCTACAATTCTGAGCATATTTTTGGAGTGCTACTCTCTCCATGGCTACTATAAACTGACTCAAAGATTACAGGGTTACTTTGTCTTATGGATTCTAAAACAAAATTCTTTTGTTTACTAATTGAAACTGCTTTATTGACTGGGATCAATTCTGAAAGTCTCCACTTTTGGAATGGGATAAAGTTCATTGGGTCACGAAAGCAAGTATATAATTTTTAGTGTATTATAAATATTCAGTGTCTTTTAGTTGAAAATAAGAACTTCAGCCAATGCCTTTCTGATGTTCTACTTGGTAATTATCTTGTGTCTGGCCTAGGTTGGTAATCTATAATCTGATTTTGACTCATTAAATCCAAATCTTATATTCTGTGCTCATAAAATATATATGTAAAGTACTAACAGTTTGGAAACATAATTTTTTTTACCTGCATCCATTAATGCCAAACTTCCACCACATGCAGATGCCATAGAAGATGACCCTATTGAAAAAAAAAAGAACCACTTGTATTGTAATATATTGATTTCTCAAAATGTAGAAAATGACTAGTGTCAATTCCTTATAATATATTATACTTGAACGTAAACAGTCAGTAGTCTTTTCTTCCTTCTTTGTAAAGTCACTTAAGGGGCTGTGCAGGTATGAGGACCTGAGTTTGAATCCCTTGTACCCATAACAAAAAGTCTGGGTGTGTGGCCAGATGTGCATGGAACTCTAGTGCCACGGGGTACAGAGACAGGGGGATCACTGTGGCTTGTTGGCTGCCAGCCTAGCTCCAGGGTCAGTGAGAAATCCTGTATCAAAGAGATAAGGTGGCAAGCGAGAGAGCGGGATACATGCTTTTCTCTCTGGTCTCTGTGTGTGTGGGCACACACACATTTCTGCCAACCCTAACCCACCCCCCACTCACACCTACAACCACACGAATACATAAACAAACAAAAACATAAAAACATTTAAGTCAATTTCTCCTAAGTTACAAAGTACATAGCAAATGGTACAATATGGTAGCCATTGGCCAACAAGTAGTTACTTAAATTTAAATTAATTGAAATAAACTCCGTTTCTCTAGAGTATTGCATAGGATTCCCGTTACTATGAAGAATTCTAATGTGCCATTTGCTGCAGAGATTCTGAGCACAGAAACCTCCCAGAAGAACTAATGCTATTTCTGTTGCCTTAATCAGAAGGTATAGATATAGGACCTTAGCTCTCTCATTGGACCAGAAGTCCAGTCCCAACTAGTAAAGAATAGAAAAGTCTTCATTCTGAGCTAACTTTGGTGTTGCCTTAAAATCTGTGACCACCTGACATGACTGCTAGATCCTGAAGAACTCTGCCCATTCTGCCTCATGATGATACCTAGTCTTGACTCGTGGACTAATTTATTCTATTTAACTTTGACCTTTTAGCCTTGTTTCTCTCTTGGTGCCCACTTATTTATTATTCATCTCTAATATGTGGCAGCTACCCTTGTCTGATGGACCCCTCTCCAAACTTAACTTGCTCTGCTGTTTGTCTGTAAAAAAATAAAGTTACCCAAGTCAGGTGTATTATAATACATACAAAGAGAGAAATACTTGTTTTTAAAGAGCTTTTAAAATAACTCAGTAGCTAAGAACAGATTCAAGACAATGGTATGAACAACTTAACATATTTTCTCCTGCAGTAGGTTTGAAGTTCTGTAGTAATCATGACAATGTAGCCTTAGGCAGGTGAAGACTGAGTCAGGGATTCTAGTCTTTTCTAGGAAAGAAATACTGCAATATCATACCGTTTGACTCAAGGACTTCGGATGTGACTCTTATGGTAAAAGGAAAATCTTTGGGAATAACAGGACACAAAGCTTTCTCAGCAAGAGCACCTAAATCAGAATACAAAACAATGAGCAAAATGCACTAAGTCTCTCTAAGAATATAACACAAGCTGAGAATTGTACTCACCATGCCCAAGTTCTCTTCTATTTACACCAGTAACTTTGCCAATTTCATTGGTTGCATAAGGAGGAAACTTCAAAACAAAATATACACACACGTAAGTGACATGGAAAGATGCCTAAGATACATTGCCAAAACAATATAACAAATTACAGAACAACAGAATCCCACTTTTATTCTAAAAAGTATTCTCTTTCTCTTTATGTATCTATCTATCTATCTATCTATCTATCTATCTATCTATCTATCTATCTATCTATCTATCTTCTACGTATCTATCATCTATCCATGTATCTATCTGTCTGGAAGATGTCTAAAAATCCGAAGTATGTATCACATTACAAAAATTAGCTATTTGTAGGGTGGGGAGATGGCTCAACGGTTAGGAGCACTGGCTGCTCTTTCAGAGGACTCGGGTTCAATTCCCAGCACCCACCTGGCAGCTCACAACTGTCTGTAACTCCAGTTCCAGGGGATCTGACACCTTCATACCCATGCACATGAATAAAGTTATTTTTTAAAAAAATTTAAAATTAGCTATTTCTATTGTGTAAGTAGATCAGAGGGTAGGAAATGGTTATGGAAATTTATTTCCTTTAAAGATCTATTTATTTTTATTTTATGTGTATGAGTCTTTTGCCTATATGTCTGTCTGTGTATGTGTGTGCTGGAGTCTGTGGAGGCCAGAAGAAGGGGCCAGATCAGTCCTCACAGATAAATGAGAAAATGCTGACGGGAGGACCAAGGGGGCGGGCACACCATCAAGTTCTTTTAGCTTTGCTATATCCTAGAAACTTTCCACAATAAAAATGTTGGGAGAAAAAATAATCTTACCTCATAGTGCAGCATGAAATTTTTATCTTTTACCCCACTGTAAGAAAAAGGAATAATATTAAAAACATTATATGGACATAAGCAAATTTACTTCCATAAACCACTAAAAATGGTTCTTTATGCTTTCAGAAAAACAATCAAGTATTAAGGAGTGTTGGTCTGAAACGTAACACTTGAAAAACAGAGGATGGCTGGGCATTTGTTTTGTTCCGCATAGTCTCTTACTATGTAGACACTTAGGCAATGTTCCTGCTTCAGCCCCTTGAGTAGCTGAGAGCAAGACGTCTGCCTGCAGCTAGGACTTACAACTGGATTCTAGATTGATTGTGGAAAACAATTTTCCTTCAAAAGAAAAAAAGTCACATTATTGCTTTTTTAGAGACAGGGTCTCGTGTATCTAGTGTGCCCTCCAATCTGCTATGCAGCCAAGGACAAGCCTTGGGTTACTGCTCTTCGCGCCTCTGTGCTGACTACAGGTGTGCGCCACTATGCCCGACTCAGGTGGTGATGGAGACTGAATCCGGGATTTTGTATATGTTAGGCAAACACTCTACTAACTGAGCTACACACCTCCAGTCTCCACACTGTTAATTTATTATGTACATGCGAAATGGGGATGGGGGTAGCAATCCTGAAAACATCAGTAACATTGATGGTTACTACCATCAGTTAGTTAGGAAGGCTACGAGTCTCAAGATGATGATGCAGTGGAGCTGGTGAGTTTGTAGGAACAGGAGGGAACACAAAATTATAGTATCAGTTGAGACCAGACAGTGTTCATTAATAGTCTATGGCTCATTTTTAGCACCCAGGATTTCACTCTTATGGATCTGTCCTCTCTTTTGTAATACAAAATTTATTCAAGAGTACCTGCAAAGTTGGTCCCAGAGAATGTTTCTAGTGAAATCACATTACAGAATGAATGCTTTGTAAATGTGTTCCAATTTAGAAGAAAATATGGTCTACCAACAAAGAATCATTCTTTGCAATTCTGACTGTGTAGACAGAAAATGAAGTGTATAGAGATAGAGGCTAAAACATAATAACCAAGTCAGCTCTGGGGGCTCCTATCTATAATTCCAGCACTCAGAAGGTTGAAGCAGGATGATTGCTATGAACCTGAAGCAAGCTGGGGCTACATACTGAGGCCTTATCTCAAAAGAGCAAACAAACAGAACAGCAATGCCCTTTAAGGGTTTGCTAGTGATGAGAGAAGAATAAAGTACTAGTGCACACAAAAAGACTATTTAGTGAAAACACAAAATATAACAAAAATATAACTTACTTTATAGCTGTTATAATTTGATCTGACTTAATACTGGATTCTAATGAATCAAATGTAACAGTACAGAGTACCTACGAAAAGAACAAATTATTCTTTAAGCTTGAAAATATTAACAACAAAGATTAAAACTAAAAGGAAATATTCATGTATAAATGAGTACACAGACATACAAACAAGTGTATGAAGTTTGTTGGTATGTTCATTTTCTTTCTCTCTTTCCTTGTTTGTGTGTGTGTGTGTGGGGGGGGGGGGGATTGAATTGAGGGCCTTGCATACTAGCTATACTCCCAGACCCAAACTAAAAATATCTGGCAAACTTAATTTTTTTAAAAGAAAAAATTGTAATTTATAAATACATACTACATAATGCTAGCAATGGCAGTTACTGCAGGAAGTGTACATTCACCCTGAAATACTCAAGCTCATTGTAAATCTCAACAATTCAAAAGGCTAACACATAGCCTAAGTATGGCTCACTAGGGCTGCTGAGGGGGAGAAAGAAGGAATATTCATAAAAAAAGAATGTTATTCCATAAAAGAAGGCTCAACACAGGTTCAGTCAAAAAAAAAACCCTCTTTGTAGATTGAAAACACAGCCTAGAGATCAACAGTATGTCATTCCCAAGGTTCAGCATCAGAAGCAACCTGGAAACATTCTCAAGATAAAAGACAAGGAATGGAACAGGATCCTTGGCTGAAATCTGATTCATGTCAAAGATTTCTTGCAGCTAGACTTATAACTGAGGCACTGAACAATGCCCCAGTCAGAGAACACACAGACAGATACAAATTATCCAGAGGTTGGAGGTAGCTCACTGGCAGAGCAGTTAACTAGCATGGTCCTGAATTCGATCTTAAGCATGGGAGAAAGGGGAAGAGGGAGATAAAGAGGAAAGGAAAACATCTGAAGGGAACACATTCACAGGGTCCTGTACGATAATATGAAAGAGTCTGGAATATGCATTTGCAACTCCAAGAGAGAAGAAAGTAAGGCAAGAAAAGTAATATTTGAAAAAAATAATGGTTGAAACTGGTCAGGCTTAATGAAAAGACACATTTGTAGACTCAAGCTTGAAATTCTAAGTATGACATATTCTAAGAAAAGCACCTTTTCACAGTCATACTGCTGAAATCCAAAGACAAAGAACACATCTTGACAGCACTCACATAAAAACAATAAATAATATATAGGGAATGATTTGGATGAGTCCTTATCAGATAAAAGATAAAGAACAAGAAATACCACATCTTTAAGTGCTCAAAGAAAAAAAAGCAAACACTCCCACCACCAATCCAATCCATAATTCTATACCAAGAAAAAGGACTAAATATAATGCCAAAACAAGGCATTTTCAGGTTAGAAAAAAACAAAAACAAAAACCAAGAGTCTGTCTGAAGACCTACAGGACAGTACTGAAGTCAGTCTGGTCAGAATGATGGAAAAAGTATTACTGAAAACTTGGATCTTCAGGTGTTAAAACAGCTTTTTCTGGAAATAACTCTTGCCTTTAGAAACTGAATTTCTGCTCAACCTCACAACCAAGTCTATAATAGGCCTTGAGACCACTTAAAACTATGTACTCAATCTGTTTCTCTACGGTGCATTCAGCCTATTTAACTAGCCTTGAAGAAAGCAATTTAACTAACCTTACACTGCCTCGGTTGTCTTTCCTCTGTGTGTGTGTGTGTGTGTGAGTGTGTGTGTGTGCGCGCGCACATGCGCGCACACACAAATGATCATTTGCTGACAGCAGCCAATAGGTTGAAAGCAACCTTAAAGAAAACAAGTATCCACCATAACTGTTTGTGACAACAGTGGATGTAATTTCTTCCCTTGTGAACTCTGGTAAAGAACTGATTAAGAGATTCTTCATTCCTTCCCCATATCATGTTTTCTGTGCTGTTCAATAAATACAGAGCAAAATCCATTGCTGGAAACAGACAAGAGTGGCAGATTGAAGACATAAGAAGTGGAGAATTCAAATCTGGGTTCACTCTTGATCTAAACTCCTCCAGGAGGAAGACTTTTCTTTAATGCAGCACTGACACATTTTGAAGGTATTAAAAATGTCAAAAATAGCAAACATGTGGGTCAGTATAAAAATAAAAGACTATCCTTTTCCTCTTTTAAATGCATATAACTGTTCAAAGTTACAGTACTGCCTTGTGAGCGAATGGTACAAACAGAGCATAGAGGACGGAAGTGGGTGAAAATCCATAGAGATGGATGCAGAGTTTCCTTATTTTAACTCTAAGACTCAGAGAAAGCAGAGATGTCTACTATCTCTGTAATCAGCACAGAAATAATGCATAGGCGCAGCGATGAAGCAAACAGATAAACTAAAACGGAATTCTAGTAAATATGCAAGGTGACAAGAGGAACAGAGAAACAAGAGATGGGTCAAAGAGAAACCAACAATGAAGTAACAGACCTAAAGTTGATCACATTAGTCATGAGATTAAGCATAAACTGACCATGCACTTCAGTTAAAAGGCAGAGACTGTGAGAAGAGGTAACAGGAGTATCCAGAACATGTAATTGGACATATCTTTAATGTTTCACTGGAAGGCACAAGAGAAAATGAGTCAAAGGTGAGACACTACATTCAGTGTAAGCACTGTAAAACTACCATTTCTTTCTCAAATGAATATATTGAATTCAGTGCAGTTCCAATGTAATTCTAGAAGGACTATTTGAAACTGGCAAAATTCTAACATTCAAATGAAGGAACCAATGTACCATGAAAAGCTAAAACAGTTTTGTGGGGAATGGTATGTAAATAGGGAAGATGTATTTCATAGACATTAAGGTGTACCCCAAATGCTTGAAAACAAAAATGATATTGGCCTAGAAAATCCACAAAACAATGAAGAGAGTATAGTTTTAAAATGCCGGTATAAACTCTGAATATAAGTTATCAAAAATCAGTGGGAAAAATAAATGATTAGTGAATTGGTTTCACTATAGACCATATACAGCAATATGTTCCAAGATAAATTAACTGTCTACATTTAGCAGTTAATACCCGAAAGTTAAAAGAAAGAAAATAACAGGTGCATAATTTTGTCACTCTGGGAATAAGGAATGATGCTCAAAAAGAAGTAAAAAGGAGATGGATTAACCACATCAGAATGTGGTGGTATTGTGTTCCCCAAAATATTGTGCACCCTAATAAACTTATCTGGGATCAGAGAACAGAACAGCCACTAGATACAGAGGCTAGAAAATGGTGGCACACACACCTTTAATCCTAGCCTTCTGGAGGCATGGATCTCTTTGAGTTCAAGGCCACACTGGAAATAGCCAGGCACGGTGACTCACGCCTTTAATCCTAGGAAGTGAGCCTTTAATCCCAGGGAGTGACGGCAGAAAGCAGAAAGATATATAAGGCATGAAGACCAGAAACTAGAAGCTTTTGGCTGGTTAAGCATTCAGGCTTTCAAGAAGCAGTTCAGCTGAGATTCATTTGGATAAGGACTCAGAGGCTTCCAGTCTGAGGAAACAGGATCAGCTGAGGAACTGGTGAGGTGAGGTAGCTGTGGCTTGTTCTGCTTCTCTGATCTTCCAGCGTTTGCCCCAATAACTGGCTCTGGGTTTGTTTTTATTAATAAGACTCTTTAAGATTCCTGCTACATGAGAACTCAAGACTCCAGGCTAATTCTATACACCCAGAGGCTACTAAAATAAAACTGAAATGCAGATGAAGATGAAGTTATGTGCATACAGTGTGGTTTGTTACTGAAAAGGATTAATGTCCAAAACATCTAAGACATTATTTCAAAACAGCAGTAAAGTACTGTAAGCAATATTAAAAATAGAAAAATAAATCAACCCAAAAGCTGGCCAAGAAATCTGGACAGAAAGACAGAAGTTGACCTCTTCTGTCAGTGCCTCAAGTCACACAACTCTAGGTGAGACGATCTGCAGGAAAACAGGGGTGTGCAGTCCTCCTGGGCATGGCCCAGACAGTGACCCCACCCACTGGTTCTTACACAGGTCTTACTAGGAAGCAGGGAAATACAAACCAAAGCAACAAGATACAACTTTGTACTTATTAGGTTTTAAGTAGTGATTAATGTGAGGAAGAGAGGCGTCAAAAGTTGTACCCCCAGAAAACATTGGGTACATAGGTAAATGAACAAGTCAACAGTGGAACCAATGTAAATACCAGAGAGCAGGTATCTCTGTGAAGAAAGAGTATGACAGGTTCACAGTGAATGTAGAAAGTAAACAAAGGATCATGAATGGATGAACAATGACAACATACCCTAGAACAAGGAGAATAAGTAACTTAGTTTTGTGCTAGTTCTAATATTAAAACAAAAATTAAAATACTCAATAGTCCTGGAAATGAAGTGAACGTATAGCAATAAAAGTAGTTTCCTGGAGGAAGGCAAGCAGGAAGAAGGTGCTACAAAGACAGGTGAGGATACTTTTGGAGTTACTGTGTGCTTATCATGCTTGTGTGCTTGCTTTCTGTGGTGTTGGGGACTGAACCCAGGGCTTCTCACATGCTAGGGAAGTCCCAACACTGAGCTATGGCCTAGTACCAATATATTAATTCTTTTTTTTTTTTTTTTTTTTTTTTTTTGGTTTTTCGAGACAGAGTTTCTCTGTGTAACAGTCCTAGCTGTCCTGGAGCTCACTTTGTAGACCAGGCTGGCCTAGAACTCACAGAGATCCACCTGTCTCTGCCTCCTGAGTGCTAGGATTAAAGGCTTATACTACCACTGCCCGTCGCATATTAATTAATTTTAATTGTGGCACCTGTTGTCCATGTATATACATTTAAACATATCAAATCAAACATTTTAGACATCGGGCTAAGCTGTGCACTCAGGGCCGCAAGGCAGGAGGAAAACAAGTTTGGGTCAGTCTGTGCTGCAGAGTGAGCTCCAGGCCAGCCCAAACCACACAGTGGGACTCCAAGGACAATATAAAACAAATAAAAAACTATACACAAAAATTCCATATATGTTAAAAATGTATACTTTACTACATTGAAATTATGCCTTAAAAGTATTTAAATTATATTAATAACTACATTGAGGCTATGCATAGGGATGCATGCCTGTACTTTAGGCACTCAGAAAGCAAAGGCTTATTTATGAGTTCCAGACCAGCTTAGGCTACAGTGACACTATCACAACAAAATAAAACACAACACATCAGTGAGACCCCATCTCAAAATAGAAAAAAAAAAAAAGATGGGTGGCAGTGGCCCACACCTTTAATCCCAGCACTTGGGAGGCAGAGGCAGGCGGATCTCTGTGAGTTAGAGGCCAGCCTGGTCTACAGATACAGTTCCAGGACAGCCAGAGCTACAGAGACTTTGTCTTGAAAAACCAAAAACAAACAAACAAACAACCCCCCCACCCCAATCAACCAACTAACCAAACAAAGAGAGTTGGGCACAGTAGTATGCATCTGTAGTTCTGGTGCATGAGAGATGGGGAGTGGAGAGAGTAGAAGCTCACAGTCCAGCTTCCTATGCAAATGTAGTTGTAAACAACAAAAGAGATTCCCTGATTTCAAACAAGGACACAGACACACACACACACACCAAACTTACAGTATCTACATTGAAGATATAATTAAACAAATAACTTTCAAACATATTTTACCTGTGTCTGTCCCCTCTGAAATAATGCTGATCCATGAAGTGTTTTAAACATATCTACCTCACAATTTATATTCCTAAGTGAAGTCAAATCCCGTCCATCACACCTGCAATAAAGTAGTAAAGCCATATAGGAAGTCAGAAAAGTATTTATCTCTGCCATTAAGTTCTCAACACCAGCTGCCTACAGTAACTTGTTAGAACTGTAAACAGTAATATAAATACTTGGGTTCCAATCTGAGTCCCACCGAATCAGTGTCTGGAGGTGTGATTTATATATCAAGAGAGAGCCACAGCCACACAATCCATACACTTGCCAACAGGTGCTCATTTATAAAATTTATAAGTCAGCTGCTACTTTCAAGGCAACTTGCAGGCACAGCACCTGCTTCAATGCTACCACAGGAGGGTATGTTTACCTTTTGTATTCATTCAAAATAATACTTCTGAAAACCTCCTTTGCAACAACATTGAAGGATTCTATTATTTCAAATTGGTCGACCTCTGGAAATTTTTCTATAGAAAAGAGACAAATCAAAACAAAATAAAAAACTTATCTTTTGGGAAGATAAGTTCTCCAAGGTTTACAGCATCAAATCAAGTATTGTGGATAAACAAAGGGAGATGTCCGAACACTTAGTTCTTGGACAAACAAAGCACATAAATCAAACACTTTTAAGCCAGTCATAGGAACTTAGTTTGTGTTTTTACCAGAACGACAAGCTATGATCCACTTCTCTTCTGATGTGTTACCTGACCAATCCAGACACCTACATTAGGAAGAGGGTTAACTAACAGCTGACCTTCAATTATCTTTTACTTTGTGAACTTTTAATCTGTAAACTGAGAAACAGTTTTCTTCATTACAAATCCCTACCAGCTGCCCAGCTACCTGTTAAACTAACATTTACAAACTATTTTCATGGGCCAGGCTCTTTACAGGCATGCTTTGCTTTAAATGCCTCTAACTTCCATAACAGCCTATAAGGAAGAGTCTATTATTACCACCCCCCAAAACAAACAAACAAAACCCCCCAAAAACCAGAAGACAGGCAAGGCTTAAAGTAAAGTACGGCTGGGGCTGAAGGTTATGGTAGGCTGCTTGCCTGGCAAGTGGAGGACTATAAGAAAAAGAAACAAACAACCCACTGCCTTAGATCACACAGCACATCTCTAGAGAACCACCCAGCTGTGACATGACACTCATCTGCCTGCCTCACAGGCTTATGCTTTTAAATGTTGTTACACTGCCTTTAAGTAATGCCGTGGACCGGTCTCTTGCTTTATTAAGTAATGTATAATTTTAAAGTAATCTGAACATAAAATATGGCCACAGAAAGAGATAGTATTGTATTTTCATCACACAACGAGCTTTTCTTTTGGTAGTGCTGGGCAGAACCCAGGGTTCACACATGAGACAGGTTTCTACAAAGCCACACTCTCAGTTTAAAAGACTTGTTAGTTTTGCTTTTTTAAAATAGTCTTGCTGTGTAGCCCAGGATGTCCTTGAATCCACAATGCTACTGCCTTAGCTTCCAGAGTGCTTCCAGGCCTGAACTACTACCTCTGACTCATTTCCATTCTCTTAAAAACTTAGTGATCAATTGATTACTGCATATGTAAGCATGACAAATGTGTATGGGCATGCATGCCATGGTGTACTTATAGAGGTCAGAGGACAACTATATGGAGTCAGTTCTTTTCTTCCACCTTTCTGTGAATTCCAGGGGTCAAACTCAGGTTTCCAGGCTTGCTCAGTAAGCACTGTTAACTGCTGAGCCATCTTGCTGACCATAATTTCTTACCCTTGATAAAAAAAAAAAAACCTAAACTATGTTGAAGATAATTATAAGTAATGGCATTAACATAAATGCAGCAGAAGAATTTTTATTTTAAAATCTGATAAATACTCCCACCAGAGGGCACTTCTCTCTTGGTGGAAAAATTATTAAGAACTGTATGACAATATTTCCTCATATTTAAGTTGTTACAAGAATAATGTTATATAATAAGATATTCTGCTTAGTGATTTGTGGAGAGTTAAGCACCTCTTGTGATTCCAGACGATGTTAGGAATAACAACAGTAGCGTGTTAAATGATGTCTATGTATGTGCCAGGCACAGATGCAAATATCATTTAATATATATAAACCAGATATTATTGGTATTATGTCACAGACAGACTCAAGAATGTATTGTTAAGTGCTTTTTGTTTTTAGTATTGGAGGAATAACACAGGGCCTCATGCATGCTGGGCAAACACTGCTGAGCTAGACCCCAGCCTGGGGTCTTTTCTCCTTCCTTGGCTCTCTTTTCTTTTTCTTGATTTTTGAGACAGGGTCTCTCTACACAACCCTGGCTGTTCTGGAACTATGCAGATCAGCCTGGCCTAAAACTAACAGAGATCCTCCTGCCTCTGCCGCCCAACTGCTGAGAGTAAAGGTGTGTGCCCAGCTGCTTTTTCTTTTTTTGACTCAAGAAGTAAAAAAATGATTTTTTAGGTTTTCAAATGACAGGCAAAGGACTAGCACATTAAGACCCTGAAGCAGATAAGAAAGGAACATTTTTTATAGACGCAAGCCTAGTGTTAGCCACATTCTAGAAGTTAACATGTCAGTCACTCCATGGTCTGTCATTATTACAGATTTAAGATAAAACTGAGGAACTATGAGAATAACTTAGTTTGTCAAATTCTTCCCACTGAAATTTGAAAACAAATGTATATGTTAAAAAAAAATGTTTTTCTTTCAACCCCCTTAAAAATGAAAATGGAATTTACCCTTTAGTTGCTCCTCTGTATCTAGTCTTATCTTGTTAACAGCTTCATCTCTAGAAATCTAAAACAGCGTTGATGTTAGTATATAAATATGAAACATTCTCATTTCTGTTTTCAGTGCTACACAAATAGCACACTCTAAGAACATTCCTTAAAGATTAAAACCTGATTTAGTTAGTTCAAATTACATTTGCACATTTCCTTAAAATGTGTATTAACAAAGGAACAGAGAAACAAACAGGCAGGCTTTGACTCAGCTTTACAAAGGAAAGTCCAGGGAAGGTGAGAGTGTGTAAGCAGTAGGGCTGAGAGGAAGAAAGGCGCCGGAAAAGCAGCAAGACACACGTGGGGTTTGGGTGTGAGCTCTCAAAGAGGAGTCGCTCCATTAACGTTTGTGAGAGACTTCTTCACTCTGCAGCGCTGCCAATCCACCACAGGTCTCATGAATGCAGGACAACTCTCTACTACTGAGCCACAGCCTCAGGCCTGGCCAGAGAGTTCTTGAAGACAAATAGGACTGACATGCACCAACAGGGTTTGAATGAGTTATAGCAGAAGTAATCTTCAAACAAAACTTAAGGTATACTTACTTTATCATGTTCATAATCCGTAAAAACTGCATAGAGTTTCTCCATGGCGATTCTATTAAGTGTAAAATAAATGTTGGCAAAACAATAATAGAACTATGAAGTTCTTATAACTGAAACAAATACTAAACAGCAATGACTACAAACTAAATAATTAGCACTTCACAACACTTAAATGTTGCTGCATGTCACTGCTACATGTTATTATAACCCAGAACAGATTTCTTTCCATCTTTCAGGAAAGTCACTCACATGGCATGATACTTCCTCTGTCTTCACTGATCATCTAATTCCAACTCAGATTCACTCATATTTGCTGAGTGCCTCCCTGTTCTAAGCATTGCCAGGCACTGTTGTAAGCCCTAGGCATAGGCCTGGTTCTTTTTGAGAAATCAAACAGTTTCCTAGATATTCAAATATCCTATGTTTTACTCTCTTTTCCCTGGACATGGAGAGATAAAGGATCTGATTTTAAAACAACAAATGTCTGTCCTTTTTACTTGAGATTTAAATTTATGTCTTGGATTAAGTTTATGCCATATGCTGGGTTTATCCCCCTGTAGGTATCAGATAGATGTTTACAGTAATGACTTAAGGGCTACATGTGAAGACATACAAAGTGCATTTCCTCAGAGGAAACTGAACCTGGTGACAATGTCCCATCTGCACAGGTGTTCTTACTTGTGAGCATATTTCACAATCTCTGGTGAAGGGGTGAATATCTTCTGGGGTGTCCTCTTGGCAACACCAATTTCTTTTACCAACTGCTGGATGCCCTGAATTATCTGCTGGGTATGCTTCACTCCCACTTTGATGGCATGACAAAAGTCCTGCTGGAGAACGTTTTCTGCAGAGGCCTCCAACATGACTAGTCAGAGAGGAAGGAGACGATTACTGTTGGAGAACCTTTCACCAGCAGAGTATTTTAAAATGAAAAACAAAGATGCAAATAACAAAAGAAGAAAGTACAACTTGCAAGTAAAATCCAGAATGAATATATTTAAATTATTTACCAATTTGGCTTTTAGGTGCTCCAGCAACCACTAAATTTAAAGTACTAGAAGACATTTCTTTCCTTGTTGGGTTAACAACACATTCTCCATCAATCATTCCTATTCGTACTGCCCCTAAAACATATTAAAATGTTAGCAATTGTTTAATTAAAACTGGCAACTTTCACAGTATTATTCTAGTAGCAGCTTCAATCCACTGTCTTTCTGACAACAGAATGAAATTTCTATTTCTCCCATGTTAATGGAGTCCAGAAAGAACCCTATCCCATCTTCCTTGGTAGGCTCAGTGGGATGCTCTGAATCCCTCAAGTCAAATGACTTTTGCACACCCTTTGATCACGCTCTTTGCTCTTCTCTATATCCAGACTACTCCATCCAAAGCAAACGCTTGCACTCCTCTCCCACTGGCGCTTCCCTTACACACTGGCTACTTTAAGAAGACCTGCCCTTCTACATCATTTTTTCAAGCACCTTGTCTGTACCATTATAATAAGTACTCTTTGTAACTAAATCTCCCTCTCTTCCCCTTACTCATGCTAAAAGCAAGAAGAGTCTCTTCAGCCTTTCTGCTGCTGCTACCCAGACAGCCGCTTTCCCTTCAGTGCTTAGCCCCGTTGCTAGTACAGAGGACACTTGACAGTCACAAACTTAAGTCGTCAGCACACTGTACGGTTACACTTATAGGAGTTTTAAGTTACAAACATGTTTGTTTTATCTTGAAAGAGTATGTACTGTGGTAATTCCCCACTGTAAAGAAAGAAAAGATCTCACAAAGAAAGGGAACTAAGAAGTCTAGGCCATAAAATCAATAGCACTGTAACAGCATTACTAGTAACAAAACCCAAAGCAAGAATGAAAAGGCCTGAAAGACCTGCAAGAAATCTTAGAATGCTCTCTAGTTCAGCTTCCCAAGAAGTAATAAATCAGCACCAACAACATGCTCATCATCACTGAAAGAACACAAACAGCGGCTCATACTTTCAAACTGTACTTACCAATAGGTCCATTCCAAGGAATGTCTGATAAGGAGAGAGCTACGGAAGCTTTAAAAAAGGAGAAAAATAAAAAAATGAAATTACAGTATTTTATTGCTTTGAAAAACCCAACAGTGATCACTTTAGCTGGTGTTCTTATACTTACCACCATTAATTGCCAGGACATCAGGTTCATTGATGCCATCTACTGCTAGCAGATTACAAATCACCTGGCAACAAGGGAAACACATTAGACACAGACAACAACAGCCGCCACTGGTGTCGGCAGATCATGATTCAAATTAGCAACTTGGCCTAAAATAAAAGAACTATACGATCAATATCCAAATCCCTTAAAGTTAGATATCATTTAACTAAATCTTTGACACTAGGCATTTAAATTTTCAGTTTCCTCATTTTCTTTCTAAGGGTATGTGGGGTATGTGTGTGTGTGTCCCAGGCATTGTTGAACCCAGGACTTCACTTTTACTACCAAGTCGCATACTCAGTTCTGTTTCTTTGAGAAACAATATAGCGTCTTCCTGAGGAGTTCTGTACAAATACAGAAATGTGGGATATAAAGAACTTGTGACAATACTAGATATGCTACAGTAGTCTGTAAATGTTAGCTATCTACGTGTGTTATTATCAGTTTATATTGCAATCATGTACCTACGTTAAATTTTTAAAAGAATAATTTCCTTGAGGCTCTGATGTCCTCTCAAAGGTATACTATTTAGTGCAGTTAATAAAATGGCTTTCTAAGTATACCTAACTAATAATATGATCACCTTGAGGAAAGAAAAGAATATTCAAAAAGTATTATAAAATATAATAGAAGTTCAGAAGACCTAGAAATAAAGATTATAAAAATTAATTGTGAGCCAGGTGGTGGTGGCACACGCCTTTAATCCCAGTACTGGGGAGGCAGAGACAGGTGGATCTCTGTGAGTTCGAGGCCAGATTAGTCTACAGAGAGAGTTCCAGGATAGGCTCCAAAGCTACACAGAGAAACTCTGTCCTGAAAAAACCAGAAAATTAATTGTGATAAGCTGGTCATGATGGCTCATTGCTATAATCTCAGCACTTGGAAGGCCAAGGCAGACAGACTGCCATGTGTTTGAGGCTAGCCTAGGCTATGCACAGAGTTCAAATCCAGACTGAGCTATAGAGATTTAGATGTTGTTTACCAAATCAAAACAAATAGTTATGTTGATTATCCTAATGGACTATTATAAATTAGACCTACAAAATCCAGCCACCTAGTCTGGCTACACCCATAACTATCACACTTTTATTTCCATAACTATACACTCATTTATTTCCTAACACAGAACTTTTTAGATTCTTGTTCAGCCTTGCTAGAGAGTTCCCAACAGTCCCTTACTCATACTCATAATTCAGGCATTAGCTCAAAATGACACCAATCACATAGTTTTTCAAAGTACCACCTTTTAAAGTGACTTAAAGTATATCCATAAGTACCATAAAAATTCTTTATAAAGCTTTCTTTAAAAAGAGTTATAGGGATTAAATAATTTTAAAATATATTATCTGGTAACAAACCAAAGCAGAATTTACCTGAGTATCATAAAAATAGCCAGCTGGAAAGAGAGGTCGAATTGAACGATCTGTCAAAACAAAGAAAAAAATATTAAATGGCCTTGGCAGAGCTGCTTTAGAATTCAAAACTACTGAACTAATAGACAGCTGTTGAATATGTCACAGACACAAACAAAAAGACTACATGTTAAGAAAAACACTGATAAGTATAAACACTTTCAATAATACAGATAATTACCTAACAACAAATCAGAGGAAGAGGCTGAAGACCAATAGCAGACACAAAGAAAACCTTCATTTGGTTCACTGTGTCTGAGGAATGTATATAAATATGTACAAGCTAGCAATCATTGGGTAGAAAAGCTGTAGACTACAAATGATCCCATAATATTTGTAGATGTCAAAGAGCTGGAATACTTTTAGGCTGGTGACTTTACTTAGTAGTACAGTGCTTACCTAGCATGTGAATAGCCTAGTGTTTCATCACCACCATCACCACCACCCCCCACCACCACCACAGCCACCCACCCACACACACTCATGCCTCTTCCTTCTCAAAAAAGACCTGGAAGATGATAGACATACTTCAATAGCTGATAAATACAATGCTTTTAGGAGTTGCTAAGTCGAACATAAAAATGAAAAACCACAAGGGATACATTTAACAGAGAACAGACATGGACATGGTATTCACATGTTCAACAGATGCCTCTACACTAGGTATAAGGATTTGATAGTGAAGACACATGTTTTTCCTCTCATGAAGCATACATCTGATAGTAAATAACAGCCACAGTCATACAACGAAAGGAAGCTTAGGAGACCCTGTAGAGCAGAGGTGGAAAAGAAGTCACGTGGAGAAGGGCAGCACCCCTAATATCTTACCTATTATTCGACTTGTAAGAATTTCTTTGTCAGAAGAGCCAATCTCTCTTCTAAGGTAGTTGGTTGGGATTCTTCCTGCTGCAGCAGCCTTCTGTCTGTAGTCAACCTGAAGTAGCAGTGAAGAATTAAGTCTCACATCCCAAGACCCGCGACATGAGCACCAACTTCCTGAGGTGCTGACAACATGCTCTAGAGGACAGGAGATAACATTTAATCTGCTTTTAGCATTCTTTTAAACCACTCAGGGGAAGAAGAGTATACAGAATGCTGCAACTCTGATGAAAACAAGCCCTTCACTGGCAGTCAGGTGACTGCTGAGTCTCACTGCTTTCCACAGCAGCTCACCTTGATCCAGTCAAATAGTGCCCCTTCCTCCCCACTTTGTGCATCAACCCTGTGAGACACAACTGCCTTCTGCTTAGCATATTAGAAAAACACAAAAATTCTAATTAATTCTTCACTTAACATATAATTGCACACTTAAACTGGAAGAATACCCACAAAGACAACGAATCATTGCTTCCTTAACACCAACATACTTGCACACTTCCAACAAGCTCGTCAACCTCGACAAATGAAATAAGCTCACTCTTAGCCACCAGTTCACATCCTCTTGACTGACACAGTCTCAAACATGTAAGGGCAATCCTTTGTTGTGTAGTGTAATTTTAACTTCAGACACTTGACAGGGTGTTACAAATGCTACATTTATACTATTCTGGAGGCAGATAAATAAGCACATACTTACCACCAGGGGCATGAACTGGGAAGGTGAGGGTTTTGTTTTACTGACCGCTGTGACCATTACTGCAGTATCACCTGACTTGGTTGAACATATACAAAAATACCAGTAAATTTCTTTGAAATCAGACATTATTGTGTAAACAGCAACTGAATGAATCCCCACTCCAAATAAACTCAATGGAAGCGCTCTCTCTCTCTCTCTCTCTCTCTCTCTCTCCCCCTCCCTCCCTCCCTCTCTCTCTCTCTCTCCGAAATCATGTCTCACTCTGTGGCCCTCCTTGGCCTGGGAGATCCACCTTCTTCTGCCTATAGAGGTCCAGAGTGCGGGGTTTAAGGGCTTGCAACACCACACCTGGCTCAACAAAAGAGCTCTTCTTCCATGACTGTAACCAGTGCAATATTGATCCTTTCTATCTGATCATGATCAGTATTAGAATACTCACTGAGGTTTTCACATGGAGAAATAGCTAATGGCTTAGTCACATCTATGAATTAAATCACATTTTTTACTCTTTATGTGGAAATTTACACTATAAAGAAAAATTTTCAAGAATTACTATAAAAAGCATAATAAAAACACCTTTTCTAGAACAAAAGCATAATAGATTTTATTAACAGAATATAATAAAGGCCAAAGTTTGGAAGAGTTCCTAAAGGTCATTTAATAGATCCAACACTGACTTTGCTGGCCTAGCATGCTTGATTCTGACACAGAAATACTTAGTTGTATCTGAACTAATTCCTAATACCATAAGATGACTTATGATGGCACACAGATACCCAGCCACACTTTCACTTTAAAATACAGACTAGTTTCTTACCTGTACCACAGCACAGCCATCTGCAAATCTTGCCAGTTTTCCAGAGGATATTTCTAATTTTCTGTTTAAAAATAAAAAATTAATACAAAATGACACCAGTACATGTCTTAGCTTAGTAAAAATAATTGGAGAATCTAAAAAAAAAAAAAAAAAAAGCCAAGGTATGCAGGAGATGTAAGTGCAGCTGGATGACAGAAACCAAGGCAAAGGACTCACCTGGAGGATGGGTAAGCAGGTCAGGGAAAAACAGGATTCCTAACTACTAATGGTAGTCCCATCTCATGACTCATTCGATGTAGATACCTTAACACATGAACTCTTCTCTTCCCTAATTAAAATACCTTAAAATTTTCCCCCATTACTTTCTGGAAAAAGTATACACTTTTGAATATTGACTACAAATACTTTCATGTTCTGATATATAATAGTATTTTGTTATGCTATGTTAAAAATAATAAAGACTTTTATCTTCTGATAAATAACAGTATTTTGAATGCTAACTTAAAAACTTAATAAATAATAATACTATTAATAATGACTTTCATGCTCAACAGTGTCAAGATAATTTAATGGTAGAAGAATAGTCTTTTTCAGTCAAAGGTGTGGAGATGGCTGGATGGCCACATACTCTACACAAAAGTAAAAACTCAAAATAGACACTATTCCTTTTAGGTATAGCTCTTTTAGAGCAAAAAATTAAAACTCTTGGGGAAAAAAAAGCAGCAGGAGTAAATCTCCATAAACTTGGATTAAACAATGTCTTTTTTGATGTGCATTAAAAGCCCAAACACATAAGATGTAACTTATGCAAGTAGACACCAGTTCCTGTCTAAAACCATCCATAAGGCACAGGTGTGTACATAACTTAGTTCTAAAAGTAAAAAGGTATGACCTATAAACTTATCAATCATTTTGAGAACATACATATGAGCATACAGGTATATTAAAGGGCCAAGAACTCATCAAACTCAGCCAACCAATGAAGGGTGCAACTCTCTCACCTGGACCCCAAAAGGACATCTAGTGATAAACCCATTGATCTGCTGTCTCATCAGTAGAGAACCAAGGCTTCAGTTGAGCTGGTTGGCATGCGCCACTCAAACTGTTGTAGGCCTATATATCTGTATGTCACCCATCTGAATTCAGTTATGACCCTCAACTCCTCAGCTGAGCCCCACCCTGTGGCCTGGCCCTATGGGCCTCCAGTAGCTGTCCAACTGAGACTACCAGCAGTAGTCTCTATCTGTCCTAGCTCTTTGCTTTTTGTCTAGTAAGTCTTTTTCAACTCCTTGAATATGCAGCATAGATGATTCTGTAGTCACCCTGCAACCTACATATATACAAACACACAGTTATTATTACTGTGTGGGATGTAAGGTATACTCTGAGAGTTGATATTAGTAACTGCCAGTGGAATAAAAACACCATGTTTGCCAACAGCCAGCATGTATCAAGGTAAAGTAGAACTACTTGGCAAATTTTGGTTAACAGAACTGATATAGTGTGTGAGTTTGTTGTTACTCAATGAATTCTGATAATGCAGAAAGACGGGATGATTATGTTTCGGGAACAAGGACTTTTGGTGGTTGCCAAGAAAACTACTGAATTTATGATTTTTTTGTTGTTGTTCACTTTTCCTCTTACCAATTTACTTTTCAATATTATATGTATAAAATATCTCCAAATGCATAGAGGACCCATAGTACATGGATGGCCTCTGGGGTTTGAAACTGGGGGTTATGGTAACTGGGGGAAGAGCTCTGAAGTTTTAATATGTCAAACCATGTGAGTGAATGCCTACCTAAATACTCTGAAAATAAAATAAATAAGAAGAATGACACAGTGAGCAGGACCTGGTGAGATGGGAAAGATGCCAA
>CABHPQ010143083.1:7226-28791 GCA_902168405.1 Peromyscus aztecus
TCCCTGCAGTCAGTCAGCAATCCTCCCTCCAGTCAGCAATCCTCCCTGCAGTCAGCAGTCCTCCCTGCAGTCAGTCAGCAATCCTCCCTGCAGTCAGCAGTCCTCCCTCCAGTCAGCAGTCCTCCCTGCAGTCAGCAGTCCTCCCTCCAGTCAGCAGTCCTCCCTCCATCGCTCATTTCTCTCAACAGCATGTGCATTTCAATGATAGCAGGGTTTGCCATTGCACCCCCTTCTGTAGTCTTTGTCCAGTCTCCTATTGTTTATCTCTTGACTGATTCTGAAAGACAAAGATCAGTGATAATTAATTTGCCAAGGCATGTTAATGATGTAGATAATACACTGTGACTTGATTTCCATTTTGGCTATCATGTTCTCCTCTTAAGTATAATATTCATGGAATTGCTTCCATTGGATTTTTTCTTTATTATAGTTTAATGTGCATTTCTAAATCCATGCTCCTATTTTCTACGCGTGTATTTTCTGTTCCTTCTCTTCCTTCAGAAGAAGTATCTTCCTTCTTATTTTATAATATGAACTAATTGTTTGCTAGACCTTTTAAACAGACTTCCTTTTATGAGAAGCTGGTTTGAGTCCGCTGCTTCTTTCCATCATTATTATTATTTGTGTGCTGTAGGGAAGAACGGCACACACATGTGCCACAGCACCCATGCGGAGATCAGAGCTCAACCTTCTAAAGTCAGTTCTCTCCTTCCACCTTTCTGTGGGTTCTGGGATGGAACTCATGAATTCAAACCTGTGTGACAGCTCTCTAGTCTTGAAATCCTATGTTTTCTGCATCTTATATGTTCTTTCTTGGTTTGTTCTCCTATGTTTCTGGAGAATATCCTCAAGTAGCTCTGGCACAGCCATATCTGAATGGAATGGCAGAAGTCATAAAGCCAGCACAGTTGCTTAACAAAGATCCAGCAGAGCTGAGTCACATGATTGCTGCCATGTCACCTTTGGTTTTCATCTCCACCTGTTACCTACTTGGGGCACTTTTAATATTTGTACAATTTGAGGATATTGGATTGATGGAAAATTTCTCATGAATCATTTATGCCTTCTCCCAAGAATGCTGCTTCTAAGCTTACCCAGGAAAGTCCTGAACATACTATTCTGCCCCCACCCACTTTTAGAGAGATATCCTTATCTACTTGAAGGTCTTCCCCTTCAATGCCTTGGAGGTTGTGAAACATAAAGAAGCTAGAGGTCTCTTCATGAGGCTATGAGATATTCTTGAAACATCTGTCCCTCTACTTACACAGGAACAAGATATTCAAAACAAAGTAAACTCAAAAAGCTCAACAAGATTTGGTGGGCTAGAGGAATTGTCCACAGTTCAGATTACAAGCCTCTTTCCACTGTACATTCAGACACACGACTTTTATCAGCTGAGCTTACTTGTATATGGTTAAGTCAATTAAATTTCAGAATGAATGAGAAATGGATCCCAGGCCTGACCCTGTCATAGGAGCTCTTGACAGTTGATGGATGCTATGGGAAGGAGAGTTACTATTCTCTTTTAAGACCTTTATTTGGCCCTTTCTGAACTTGAGATGACTTAAAATTCAATATGCAGGTTTAATACAGCAATTAAATGTATAGATCTACAAATCTATATATACAGAGGGAATGTAAGCTTGAGATATAAATTTATGAATCATCAGAATATAGGTAGGGTTTTTACCATAGGAGGTGATGGAATTATCTTCTTTAAGGAAAGACTGTATAGCTTGTAGGAGTAGAATGTAAATTTTCAGATTAGAAAGAAGGGAGAAACTAGCAAATTTTGGGGATAGATAAACACTTAAGAATAACCCCCATAATTGAATAAGAACACTTGTTTTGACTGAGACAACCCAGAGGATGTTAATCATGAAGGATGCATAAGAAGACAGTAGAGAAGCCACAACAGAATTTTATAGATATCAAAGAAACTTAGAGCTTGCTGATCATAGAGAAGTTTACAATTTCCTACACAGTCATGTGATTAAACATTTTATCAACAGCACTGGGTACTTGCAGGTGAAAACTAGTATATCCAATGCCTTGGTAGAATTAAAACATTTTTCACACCCACTGAGCTCTTGAACTACCCTTTCTTAAGGAGCTATGCCAGGAGCCATCCCCGGTGGTAGATGGGTCCTTCAGAGGATGTAAGGAGTCGGCAGGGAAGGAAGTGAGCCAGGCCATGGCGGTCGGGAGAATCTTGCAGCCTGACTGACTAGTAGCCAGAGTGTTTCTTTATTTATACAGAATTTAGTTAGCAGGGATACATTCATGATGTTCCAAAACATAGATCGTATCATTTTTTGTTTTGGACATGTGTTTCACTTCCTTTTTCTCATCTTTTTGTCATCATTAAAAAACTATGACAGAACAGAGTTATTATTTCCAATCATTTTCCCTCAAGTTTTGACATCATTAATAAACAGAGTTATCATTCTTACTCATTAACCCCATAACCCAATTTTTGAGAATCTAGAATCATATGACAGCCTGTGCGCAGGCTGGTTGCTTTGGTTGCTTCAAGGACACTAGACCAAAACAAAATCTTCAACCACCCTGGGCATTTTGCCATGTCTCAAGCAATGTATTATTAACTCTTAATGGTCAGAGTACCCAAGAAAAATCCTCAGGCCAAAGCTGCTGCCGTTATTATTCAAATTCTGACATAATACAATCAATGTTCACATTTACATCTTCATAGAATTTGTCTATATGTCTAATCCTGGCATTCTGTTGTTCTTTGATCATATGACATTATAGTGGCTCTACATGAGCTAACTTTTCTAAGAAAGGGAGGTCCTGACACCTCATACTTTTATCATCTTTCCACTCCATACTTTGCTCATCAGTATGTCTTTTTGTAGGGCAGAGCTCTCAAAATTGTTGATCCTATATCATAGAGGCATTGGCATGGCTTCCCTACACCTGCACAGAGACAGGTAATACAGCATGTTAGTGCTGAAAATAAGATGGAAAAACTCACTGAGAATTCACCTCATTAAATGATGAAAACAAATCTGGCCACTAACACTTCACTAGTTTCTTAAAATGATGTTGATTCTGCTACGTCCTATATTTCTTCAGTTAAAGGTTACAAACATTCATTTCACAAAATGAGGCAGTAACTTAGGTTCCATATGTCTTAAAATTTAAAAACATACTCTTCCTTTATTAAATAACTCATACCATCTCAAATAATCTCAAATAACCATATATACCAGCAGAAGACTTCTATCCTTTTTTTGTGTTATGTATATTTCCCCCATTTTTGTCAAGCTGAGATAAAACTTACTTCCTTCAAACAGCTGGGTTCACAATTCAATTTAAAAACCTTCATTCTAAAATAGTT
Organism: Peromyscus aztecus; assembly: GCA_902168405.1. NCBI lineage: Eukaryota > Metazoa > Chordata > Mammalia > Rodentia > Cricetidae > Peromyscus > Peromyscus aztecus. Next base: position 10,588 of record CABHPQ010143083.1, read on the forward strand.
TCATTCATTAATTTTGAAATTAAGCTCTATTTGTTCTTGACATGTCAATGTTAAAGTCCTCAAATATACATGGAAAAGTTATTATCTTATTCTTCTGCAGTGTTTAAAAATTAATAATAGTGAAAATCCAATTTTCAATTGGCCACATTGTTGAATCAGTCAGTAAATTGAATGAAGTTTTAGGTTGGGGTATTGTTAGTCATTTTAGCCCCCTTTGAAGTTAGACCCAATATTTATAGCCCATTGATGATATGCTATTAAAGCTTGCATGATGAAGAACTCCATCTCATAGATGGGCACCAAGAGCCATGGTAATATTTCCATGTTAAGTCATTGAAACGAGGGGTCTTTTCAGGGTAAAGCTTTTCTTGAGTAGTTTGACTTTCTGGAAACATCAATTTCAATCTTCAGAATACTAATGGAAGCATCTCTCTTGTGCTCTGCATCTAGTTTTATTTGTTTTTTGTTGCTGTTGTTTATTTATGTTTTGAAATTATAATAATTACATCATTTCGTCTCTCCCTCTAAACCATCCCATATACCCCTTTCTGCTCTCTTTCAAATTCACATCCTTTTTTTTGCCAATTGCTGTTACTTACACACACACACACACACACACACACACACACACACACACACACATTTTATATATATATACACTTAAATACATAAATACACTTTTTTAAATTTATTTTTATTAAGAAAATTTTTTCATTCATTTTACACACATAAATACACTTTTTATACTGTGCTTCCTATTTTTAGTTTCTATAAGAATCATGCTTTATGCCACCTCTGTTAGAAAACTAAGGACAGTTCAGTGTTACTTTTAACATGTATGATTTGTCCACATACCTTCTGATTTGTGCTTACTGTGCAAGTGATCTGAGTTTTCACAGAGTTCACATGACTCACCCTACAGAAACACTGATGTTTATAATCCCATCTGAGTACATCATAACCAAGTCAGGTTATGGAGGCTGGAAAGATGGCTCAGGTTAAGAGCAATTGCTGCTTAGCCTTGAGGACCTGCATTTGGATCTCAGTGCCTAGGTCTAAAAGCTTGCAAATGCCTATGACTTCAGTTCCAGGGAATCCAAGACCCTATTTTGGTCTCCAGGAGACATGTATGCAGATATACACATAGACACACAGATACATAGGCTTTAATAAAATAAACCAAAAAAGGAAAAAAATACTGGATATTGTAAAGATGGCTCAGCAAGTAAGAGCACAGACTGATCTTCCAGAGGACTTAAGTTTTGTTGCTAGCATTCACATTTAGCAATTCACAACTACCCCCTAACTCCAGTCACACACCTTCTAGCCATTGCAGGTAACTATGCACACACACACACACACACACACACACACACACACACACACACACACATGCACACACATGCACACGCAAGAAATCTTTTTTAAAGGGCAAGATCTGAAGCTTTTAGGTTTTCATCTAACATAAAAAATGTCTAACTGCATTTTGTCTCTTCATTTACAGCATGGTCCCTAGTATATAGTCTTCTGTACTAGGAGACTGGACAGAAGGGAAGGAGGGAGGGAGGGAGAGAAGGAGGAGAATGGAGAGATTGAGGGAGAGAAGGAAGGAAGGACAGACTTGAAAATTACTTGACTCCAAGTGTCATTCATATATAAGAATTCCAGGTTATCATCATTGTTTTTATTTGTGCTCATAGAGTGACTAGTCTTATTATGTAACTATTTGCAGCAAGGGAGTGTCCTCCTCAGACTCATGTCTCTTCCATTCTCAGTAGAACAATTCCACTGCTCATCTCTGAGCTCTCTAAAAGGAAGGTAATCTCTGCTTCTGTTCTGATTTGTTCTGTTTTGATTTGTTTTGTTTTGCCTGTTGTTTTCCTGCTGCAAAAAGAACAATTGTTGCTAAGCCAGTGGAGTTTGCAAGGAAATAAAAGGATCCATTCAGATTGTTTTAAAAATCGTAACTGTTTCCTTTCTATTTTTACATTAACTCAAACTTGCAAATTCTCCCAGAAACCAGAAGAACAGGCCAGTGGGTCATCTAGATAAATGTCAAAAGGAAAAATAAATACACAGAATAAACACCACTGTAGTCTTTGTCTTCATACAGATTTATATTGCTGTTTTGATCAGCTCATGGAGCCCTTTCTTGAGTTTCGAACAGATTTTAAAATTATATTTAAAAGCCAAGACTGGTCTGTGAAGAATGTGATAAAATGTTTGTTCTAGTTATAATCACTAAGTTTCACTAGAAACAAGAAAAAATAACCTTGCTCATGTGTACAAAGAGGCATGTGCAAGGAATATGTACTGCAACAGACAAACATACACAAAGAGAAAGATACAGGAGACAGGCAGAGACAGAGAGAGAAAAACACATACAATAAATATAACCCATTTTGTCATATATGTTATGTTAGACCATAATATGTTTTAATTCTATTTGTCATATTTTGAAAGTAACAATGAAATTACATAGAATGTTAGGTATAGAGAAGAATGTAACCAGTTTCTGAGTTTTGGTATCTGAGGACATATGAATAATATATTCCAGATTTATTAAACCTGGAACTAGGGAATTCTAGAGAAAGAAAGACATGACCGTTTTAATTGTTGTGAGTTCTCTCCAACTGAAAACGTTTGGAGTCAGCTTTGTATGCCTCTTGGTGGCAAAAGTAGGACCCATAAACTCAGATTAAAAATCCAAATATCATGAGATATCCAGTTGGGGAAATCAAGTTTGTCTTGGGAAATGAAATATTGGGATGTCTATTAGACATCCAAGTCAAGATACCAATTGGATAGCATTGCTGGATAGATAATTGCAGGTGATATTTAAAATCTTAGGATTCCATTAATTCAACTTGGAGATAAATGTTCCTAACATAATGACCCACAGACTGGGCCTTTCTCTTCTCTAGCATTAGATGTCCCGAGGGTGAGGGTTAAGAAAGTCATTGAGAAGTATTTTAATTAGGGTTATCCCATAAGCAGTTTTTAAGTAGAAGTCATCTTTTTAGTGATGATCTCTGGACATACTAGTAGGAAAGATATCACTAGAGATGGGAAGGGGAGGCAGGCAATAAAGAGTGCATCTTCAGTATGGTCGTCACTGCAGAACAGGCACTTAACCCCTGGGAAACTTTGCCAGATCATGTAAAGTGACTGCTTTAAGGTTATTCCTGCAAAGGAAAGCCAGGGAAGTCAAACCCACTGGAAACAGCCAGGCATGGTGACACATGCCTTTAATCCAAGGAAGTGACGGCAGGAAGCAGGAAGGTATATAAGGCGTGAGGACCAGGAACCAGAGCCTTTTTAAGCTTTTAGCTTTTAGCAGCAGTTCAGCTGAGATCCATTCGGATGAGGACACAGAGGCTTCCAGTTTGAGGAAACAAGATCAGCTGAGGAAATAGCAAGGTGAGGTTGGATGTGGCTTGTTCTGTTTCTCTGCTCATTCAGTGTTCATCCCAATACCTGGCTCCAGGTTTGTTTTTATTAATAAGACGATTTAAGATTCGCGTTACAAAACCCCAATTGCTGTTGGTCTTTTTATATATTATTTTAAATTTATTCCTAGAAAGTTTCATAAATGTATATGTGTCTTGATCATATCAACCCTCAACCCTCTCCCATTCTCTTCTACACTACAACACAACTTTGTCCCCCATTTCATGTCTTCTTCTTTCTTTCTTTTACTATAACCCACTGAGTCCATTTAGTGCTTCACACATGCACATGGTGTGGGGCCAACCACTAGGACGTGGACAACCTAGCAGAGAACACAACCCAAAAGAAAAAAAAAATCTCCTTCAACTGCTGCAAGTTCTAGAGCTAGCCACAGCTGTCCAATTCCAAAAACCTCCAAAGTATCAATGATATTCCTAGACTCATTCCCCACATTTCTTTTTGAAATATTTTCCCTATGTCAGAAGTAAATGTAGCCACTCTTTTTGAATTCTCGAGTGCGCTCAAAAGAACAAGAAAGATTTATCTATTGGAAAGTAAATAGGTGGACAAAATTTGTTATTCAGCTCACCTTCCTGTGCAAAGATAACCTTTTGAGACACAGAAAAGTATCAGGCAGCAAGAAAATTTTGCTCTGTGAAAATAGCCTTTGGCTTGAGTATTTAGCAAACATACTCTGAAGTATTCCTTTGTAGGCAACTCCAAAACAGTACTCGGTATTTCATCACTGCCATTTGTGTTTATAGGACACTACTTCAAAATAACTCTACTGCTCAAGAAGGTTTTAGAAGATATTTGAATATTAGACATTTACTTTGAAGATTTTTAAGGAAAAAGAATCATGTCTGATAATTGATGAGAATGAGTATTTCCTCAGTTGTTTACCTGTAAGAATCATTTACAAGATGAAGAGGGGATGTAAAGCAGAAAAGTAAGTTAAATGTTACAAGGAGAGGGTTGCATCTCAAATTTAATAATATCATTATTGAATACTACACACCAGGTAATTATGAATACATAGATATGTAAGAAATCTACTGTATAATATCAGAGATAATACAACTAGAACTCTTAGACCTAAGAAGAATGTAACATCCCACAATGACCATGATGAACCCCTAGAGATCAATGCTTCACGCACAGTCTGTTGTCAGCAGCCCATTAGATCTAGGTGGTTAGAGTCCCCTTGAGTTTGGGACAATCTTCAGTTCAATTTTACGCAAAGGCAATTCCTTGGGATTATTTTTCTATACTTCTTTATTTCAGTGACTTAGCTTGGAGGTGGCTCTGCATGTTGTTTGTGTGTTCCTCGCAAATGGTTCCCTCTGTGGGCAAAGCTCTTCTGAGTATCTTCTGTTTCATGTGGATAAAAATCCACTCCGTCTCTCAGTTCTCTCAGTTTTCACAGGAATCACTCATGAATGCGCAGCACAAAGACTCATCCCTCAACTTCATCCTGTGTCCCTACTCTAATGTACATCAGCGGAATGATGACATGCAGGATCATATTTCATAAGCACATGTCTTTCTCCTAATGTATTGGGCTTCATGCCATCACTTTTAGACTGACATAAAATTCCTGGTGAGTGAAGACTCATAAATAATATTACAATTAAAAATAAAAGATTACTTATGGGGTAGCAAGTATATTTAGATGTGACTTTTAAATGGCAGGTGTATGACATTTTTCAGATCTCAGATAGATCTATCATGTGGGTCAGGAAGGGACTAGGCACTTTTTTTTTTTACTCCTCTGGCTGTTCTTCATTCTTTCAGAAAGAAACATGCTCAGGTGACAAACTTCTATCCAGACTTAGCGGAATTGAGGTTAGACGTGGAAGTTTGCTTAACTTGCACTTTTTGAGATGGTAAATGCATTTCTCAGTTTTCAGCCTTCTCAAGGTATTGAAAAGGACATGTGATAATTTCTCTATTTACCATCCCTTTCCTTCCCTCTATCTTCTTCATTTCTGTGTGTTCAGTCTCTGAACCAGGATAAATTGAAGCATGAGGAACAGCATCTGGGAAGTGAAGAATGGGCAGTTCTCCACCCAGCCCTAACTGCCATCATTCCAAAGTCTACCAAAGATGCCACCATAATATGAGATGGTGATCCAGAATGCCACAGGCCATTCATTGTAAGAAAAGACAGGCTCTAATAGACCGGGGACTGCAGGACTCATGGCAACCTACATAGGCTTAATAGTTTAGTTATTTAACACTTGTTTTAAACATCTATTCATTATTTTTAAAAATCCTGTTTGCATAATTAAAAGCTTAAACTATAAAGGGTTAGATAATATCATGCAAATCTTAATCTAATTTTAAGTCACTAATAAAATTTAAAGAATTTCATTCTTTAAATATAACTACTCTAAATGGTTTCTCATATGTTTGATACATCACTACAACTTATGTTCAAGTACCTTGCTAGCCACATACACATACTCTACACAGGGTAGAGTATTTCAGCAGCAATTAGCTTTCAAACACTGAAATAGATCAAATTAATTTCAATAATATTTTTAATTCAGCATAAAAACAATGTCTTAATTTCAGTATGTTATCAACAGAACAATTTACAATCTTCAAAACTAAAAGCAGAGCTACCAAGAATGGTAGCCTACCCTGGTAGAGCACTTTGCTACTACATGCCCTAGGAAATGGGTTCAATTCCCAGAACTGCATAGACATCTGGGTCAGCACAGCCCTGGATGGTCTTTTCCTCTGTTGCAGTCAAGTTTGACTCTCCACACCCTGATGCCCTCACTCTGCTTAGCTCTGTTCTGATCCTTATTTTCCTACATCCCATGCCAGTTGTGAGATTCCATAAGCCCTGGTACCTTACTCCCTTCCTTGAGGCCTGAGGTTTGGAACTACTGTCCTGTGCACCTCTGCCCAGGGTTGGGTCTGTCCTCATCCCTGAGCCCATGACTTCTATAACCCTGAACTCCTGGCCTGCATAAGTGAAAACTAATTTGTGATTCAGTAATGTCCTCAGATGCCAGGAGCTGAAGCTCAACGTTTAAGATCACTCTTATAAAACTAACATATTAAAAATTAGACATCTCACTCTGGAAAAAAGATACTATCATCTGCTACCAGCCTATATGATAACAATCCAGAGATACTTTCATGGTGGACTAAAGCTTGGGGAAAGATTTAGAAAGACAAACTGTAATGCCCATTCCCTTTCTCTTTCTCCAGAGCTGAAGATGACAGGTCATCTCACTAGAGTAATATTCTTATCTGAAAGCAAAAGCACTTTACATAAGTCTTTGTTTCCTCTGGAAAGTAACTAAAGAATAGTACACACATGGTTTTATCTAACAAGAAAGGAAAGCCTAGTAACACATTAACTATAAATATTTAGTTGTTCAGAATGCTATGAAATCCTAGTCGGAGACATTTCCTTATGCCGTGGAAATGACTTGAAACAATGTCAAGAGGATTGATGAATCTCTCGGATGATGAAGGGACCGAGCTGAATCTGTCTCTGTGAATGTCATTAAGGAGATGAAATGCACGTGAGTGCCGGTCTGCAATGCAGCAGAGACGATATCCGATGTAATTCACTGCCACGTCTGACAACCTGGCCATCATTATTGCCAAACAGCAACAATAGTAATTACCAATGTGAACATGGCAGATTTTGAGGACCTTGTCCCTACCAGTCAAAACTGGAAAAGGAAGAAGATGAAAGTAAATCCAAAGCAAGAATATTCAACACATGCACTGATTATGTTCAAATATTTCATTTCTGTTTTGCACATAGTTGTAAACATATTATGTAAGCCATGATCTTGACATGGAATGTGAAGACAGAATGACTCAAGATGACTGAACACAACAGAGCTAAGAAGGCTTGGAAAAGATGTCACAATGTTGGAACACATTTGGAAATGGGACTCTAGCAGTGGTGAGCAGGGACTCCTTCCATGTGTCTGGTAATCTGGGAAGAGAAGAACCTGGATATTTCTCTGAGTTTACTCAGCACATTCTCCCCTCCCCCCACCAAAGAGTATAAAAAGGAATTTGAATTTTCTGTTTGTTTATGGAGGGGGAGGTTGTAATCTCTCTCTACCTCTCTGCTTCACAACTGTTTGAATTATAGGCATGCACCACCATGCCCAGACTAAACTGTCCTTTTTAATATTCATAATTTCCTTCCTATATAAAATATATAGTAGATGTATCTCATTGCTCTAGCACAACTCAGAGGGAGATAAGTGATTCTTTTTCCAATATGGTAGACACTGGTCACATGAGGCTATCCATCATTTGAAATGCAGGTCACCTGATACGCTAGAGTGACAATACACTGAATTTCAAAGACTTCTTAAGGAAAAGAAATTTCATGTAAAAATACAATTTTTTGGATAAACCACATCAAATAAAATATATTAGCAAAATTAATTTTTATTTCTTCCTGTTTTATGTGGTTGCTAGAAATTTTTAATTACAATTTTAATTGTGTTATATTTCTATTAAACAACTCTGCTTTGAGGGATTATTAGGGTGAGTGAAATTATAAAATTAAGTGTAAACACAGAGTGAGTTATAAACATGCAATTGTTGATTTAGTCTTTACAATGAAGCAAAAGCAGGAAACATGAAACTGAACTCACTGCCACTCCCGGGGTGACCCCACAGGATGATACAACCTGCAAACTGTCACTGGTCCTGAAAACTGAAGTCCAAGTTTAAAAGCTTTTGTACAATTCAATGGAGTAATTGTATATTCTTGAAATATCTAATACCATGTGGGGTGTGTGTGTGTGTGTGTGTGTGTGTGTGTGTGTGTGTGTGAATATGGGCATGCACATGAAACATTTGCATGTATGGAGGTCAGAGGACACCTCATACCAGTCTTCTCCTTTCATCTTGTTTAAGACAGAGTTTCTTTAGTGTTCTTCTACTGCATATGGTAGAGGCACTGGCTTCTGGGATTCTCTTGTCTCTACCTTCCATTTTCCTATAAAAGCATTGGGATGTTATATACCCAGCTTTTATATGGACCCTGGAGGTTGAGCTTGGGTCATCACACTTATACATCAAGCACTTTTACCAACCAATCCCTCTTCTTAACTCCCTAATATCTTTCTTACAGGAACTTATTCATGTATCTTTGATGTTTCATCTTATTAAATCTTATGGTATTTTATAAAGCTATTACATTGAAATCTTGAAAGTAGAATCTTTGCCATAGAAATCTTGCACAGTACTGAGAAATACAATTTTGTGCAGCAAAATGTGTAGTTTTATAACCATGGAAACAGTCTTACTAATTTTATTTATATTTAATGAAAGCTAGTAATGGAGAGTAAAAACATTCAGTTTTCTTAAATCTACCCAAAGGATAACTCTATCTAAACATCTTTAAATGTATACCCAAGCTATATATAAAGCAGGAACCCTCTTAATTCTATAAATACATTCTATTTTCTATTTATACATAGACATTGGAAACATTTGAACCAGGCTAGCTTAAAAGCTATATCATTTCAGAAGAACTTGGACAAGGAGCTGGTTAGCAGCCTCTATTGCACTGAGGGCCATTTGGGTCTTTTACTGACTGAATATGTGTAACAAATGGGGCCTGGATATGTGAAAGAAAAAATAGTTAATACCATCTGATAAACGAGACTAACATGGAAGTGGTTACCTTCCAGCGTGGCAGGTTACTGGCAACTGAGTGGTGACTCAGTCTGCCAAAGGATTAAAATGAACCAAAGCAGAAGTACTGTGTGGAGAGTGGAAGGGTGGGTGATCTGCTTTCCACTGCAATGACAAATGTGCTCCCCACAGGCACGTCAGTTGTGATCCCTGCATAAACGTATCAGAAGCCAGATGATTCCCCTTACACAAAATCTGGCAATATTCCAGTCAGAGAAACTTCTAGAGCATCACACGAGCACTTTAATATCACAAGGTATTCCCAGATAAGAGTTTGCAGTAAAGACATATACACAGCAAAATAGTTAAGACTTTTGAAAATGGGAATTTTTTTTTTTGCATGCATCTAATGGCCTCAGGTTTAGCAGCTCACTCAGCTTGTTTTTCTACAAATTCCATAAAAGAGGCAACACAGCCTCTTTAAAAACGCCTTCCTTTTCCACCCTTTCTGCTTGTAGCCATGAGCCTTAATCTGGTTTTTCTTGATTCGGCTGACTTATTTCATTTGGCAAAGGATATAAGGCAGTTCAAGCTCTTGACAGACCTGGGGACACGGGGAGAGTATTAAACAGAAAGATGAAAGTTGCAGTGCTGATTTCAGCTCTTGGGGGCAGGCACATTTCACTCACAGTATGTGGGGTAAACAATTGGCATTTAGAAAACACTCAGATCTGTGACCAACTCTATGTGGAAAGGTTACTTAGACTTCAATTCTATGCCAATATGACACAGAATTTTATTCTTCCATATAATCTTGCAATATAACTATTTTGTGATAAGGAAATTGAAACTAAGGGGTGACGTGACAAATTCAGGTCACTTCCTCCTCCTCCTTTGTGCTTATACTCTCCATATACAGGAACATCTCAAATCCACCCTTCAGAGCACCTACTCTGTTGTGAGTTACCTTCTTGCCATGACTCAAGGGGAGGGATAAAGTTGCTATGAAAATTAAGGCAAGTTTCTCAAGTTGTGCAGCTCAGTTTCTCGGTGCCTTTGACTTTGCCTACATGAAACTAGGATGACAAACAGAAACATGAAAACCTCACTCCCCATATATTTGAGGTGATTTCTAGACACAATATTCCAAAAAGCTCATGTATCGGATTTTTTCACACATTTTTTTACTCGCTGTCAGACAAGACTTTAGCTTTTACTCCCAGAAGAAACCAGCCCAGGGCATACTGCGTGAAAGAACTCTCCATGAACACACTGATGCTCATGGAAATTAGGATGCCATCTTCAGAAATGTCTTCTCCCATAGAACGTTGTGACCTCCTGGCTGAACTCCTAAGCAATTTTCAAAAACAATGAAAGGTATTTTTCTCCTCAAAAAGATTTTCTTCTGCAATTAGAAGGCAATGCCCAAAGGCTATAAGCAGACTTTACATGCGTGACAGCTTCCCTACTTAATTATTCTGTAACTATAGGAAGAAAAGTATATCATGAGTGTTTAATGGGGAAAACTAAAGCTATCCTGAGACTCACAAGCAGAACAGAATAAGCTACAAGATGCCTAGAAGGGTTGAAACAGAACAGAGGTGCCAATGGTAGGTAGCACTGTGTAAAACTCAGAGACATCAGGAAGCCTGGAGTCATCACTGAATCCCCACACTGTGCTTCCACAAGCTGCTGCTATGACTCTACCCAGGACCCTCCACTCTACCCAGGTTCTTATCCAAGACTGCATTTGTGTAGATGAGAGGAGAGAGTTTTTGAGTCCATGTTTCTCTCTCACTGTGACTATTTAGCACATCCAAGCCCCAACCTACTAGCAAGGAATTCAGGGAGCAACAGGAGGTAGCACCAAATGTTCTCAGTAATAGTCTATTTGGGAGGCTCGTATTCTGCTCTCCTATCCTACAGGAAGGGACCGCCTGTCCTCATTTGGAAACTAACATGTTCATTGTTAATACCCACAACTTGTAGCCAACCAAATATGTATCTTTAAAGCATTTCTTATCATGTGCCTGATTTCACAAACACAACATTCCTTTGTATATTTGCCTAAAACCCTGAAAAACTTTCCAATTAAATAGTGATGATGACAATGACTGTGCTCTCTGGGTTTCTGACATTTTGCAAATCCTTCCCGTTTCTTCCTGAAAGCAGGGTAACAAGAAAAGATGCCATGCCATCTTTCTACCCTGTCTCTCTATCCTCTTTAAACTTTCTCCTTGTCCTCATCCTAATCAAGGATGGTCATTGTATAGAAGCTAAAGATGAACTAAGTTGGCAGAGTCTCATATTCAGATTGGAAAAATGCCATCCAGAGCCAGTGGACTTCACCTTTCTCTGATTATCCGGTTATTCACTGAGGCAAATGTCAGAGCAGCTGAGGAATGGCCATGGCTTATTGACAGAGAAATCAATCTCCTATTTTTCATAGTCTTGATCCTTCCATGATATTACTTAGGAACCATTTTTCAAAAGTAGGAACCTCTTCTATTTCTGATTTCTTTGTGCTGGTTCTCAGCTCCCATCTATAAGGAGATAGCTAGCCTTGTTTTTCTTCCTATTATCAGAGTAAGTATAGAAAGACACACTCCCCAATGATTTGTTGGTGGATATCTAGCATTCCATTTACTTCTTTATGCTCCCAAATCTACAAAGAGAACCCTTGTCCTATCCCTGTGTTCTGCCTAAACATATTTATTCTGATCACAAAAAAAAATTAGCTTTCACCTGCCTACAATTCATTTCAAACAGCAATGTTGATGAACTTCAATCCATGACTTACGGTTTACATTGTATGTGACTCAAACACTGAAAGAAGCCAGGCTTGAAGCAATTCAAACACAGTCGAGGCAAGAAGGCTTGATTTCACCCTTTTGTATCTGGTTAATTCATCCACATCTTGAATCTCCACTATATTGTTCCCTACATCATTTCCAAAGGTGGAATCAACTAGACGGCATGTTACTTCATCTTGGATTATATTGAAATACTTTGTGCGAGTTTCCTGTTGCCATTATCAAGTTAAGGATCCAGTGCAACTGTTGTGTGAACATACACGATTCAACATTTATTCAAAACCTTGGCTGAACCAAATCACATCCTCGGTTCCCATCACTCAGAGGGAATGGTACACTCAAGATAATGGGAAGGTCACATCACATTGTATCAACACAGTGCTATCAATGCTTCTCATAAACAAAAAAAAAAAAATACAAGCCACATGACAATGTAGATCAACACTTCAGGTATTGTTGTCAGTGGATATTTAGATAGAATTCACATTGCCTAAATCTTGTAATAACCCAGTATTCTGGAAGCCAAAGGCAATAAAGCATGTGCCAGTGCCATTCGAAAGACAACGCTCATGTCAACCAAGACCATTTCTGTTCAAGTCCTATGCATATTGATCCATGTGGATAGAGTCCTATAATGGTACAAACAGAAAACAGACTTCTGACCTGTCTGACTTTCTAAGACTAAAAGTCTCTGTCATTAGCATCTCATGGAGACACACAGACATTCTAGATTCTCCTTTGTAATTGTCAGGGCTGACTCTAGGAGCAATAGTTCCCATAATTCCAAGTCTGCCTCATGTTAACCACTTTAGAGACCCAGCAAATATATCTCATATCATTGTCCCCATAAAGCTTTTCTCCTACACCATGTAAAATCTACTCTATAACCATTTAAACCTCTGATGTTGAAAGTATCTTTGCATGATCCCCCCCTATACCCCAAAGATAGTTGCACAGACAAGCAACTAAAATGAGATTTCTTCAGGCACCTAGCAGGTAGGGTCCTGCATCAGGGAAACAAAATCAAGGCTCTTCTGAGAGAGCCATGGAATCACACTGTGCATACAATGGTCAAATCTACCTGAGAAATGACTAGCCTGAAGTTAGAAATAAAGATCTAGAAAAATTGCAGCTCAAATGGACCTGTTTCTCCCACACGATTGGTATTCCTTAAATGTTACACAGCTTGTTGACACTCTAAAATCTCACCATAGTGCAGACTGGAAGAAAGGAAACGTTTGTCAGAGTTATATAAATAGACAGTTGGGTCTGAACTACTTCTGTGTAAAGGTCAAACCAGGCATATCTGCATTCCTTCTGATTATCCAGACAAGTTAATATAAGCTCATGATCCCCCATCTTAACAGAGAGTTTACCATGACAAGCAGAATGTCATTTATTATACTGCCTTCAGATAAATCCACTCAAATGTACCTAATTACAGGGTATGCTTTGTCCAGAGGCTTCGTCAGCCAAGTGCTATGAAGAAAAGCATCAGTAATTGGTTGAAATGTGGCAGGTACACAGTCTTTCTGGTAAAGAAGTCCCCACTAATGACGTTTCACACAACAATGGATCTGTTACTAAAACTTTTGATCAAATATCAAAATTATATGAAGCCAAGAGTTAGCAATGGGAATATTACACCCTGTTCATTGTTGTGTCCTTTCATTTAATGAGTGAACACCTCTGGGATTTAGAATGAGACTGCTGATGTGCCTACATGTGGCTTCAGTACCCCAGATACAACTATAAATAAACACAGAAGGAGAGGGAATCCAAGAGGTGGGACAAGCAGAGAACTACATCCTAGGATATTTTCATTAGCTCCTTTATTTTTCCTTTCACCATGGTCGAGGTTTGTGAACCTAAGAATGATTGTCTTCATAAGATATGCATGATTCAGAAGGTAGCAGGAACTGATCCAAAGAACTTCACATACAACAGGAAAAGACAAGGGAGAGACAAAGATTGGGGAGTAAGGTTTAGAATTGTCAAACAAGAATAGGCAGCAAAGAGCAAATTGTGTCTTTCTACACCCACAGGCACTCCTACTCAGTTTTCTGCTTGCCACTGGACACCAGCACACAGTTTTAAGTACATCTTTCTCACTCTACTAACTCATGTACACAAAAGTGACACAGTACTTCTTGTCTCAGAGTACAATGTCATGAAAGACTCTTCAGTGTTGTGGAACTGATCATAGAAAGCACCTTGGGAAACTGAGGCATGTATCAAGAGAATACCACTAAATAAGTAGTGAGTTTAGCTCCAAGCCAGATATCCATGAGTTAGGTGGCAAGGGAAACATAAATGAAGACAAACAGAACCTATTGTAGTGATAAATTCAGTGACCTAGGACAGTGTAAGAGCTGAAGGTGGAGGTAGATAAGGAGCAAGAAATTTTACCTTCAGGTCCAATCTACCATTCTGATGTGCCAGTAAAAAGCAGAGCATCACCTCATGCCATACCCAGGCTATTCGTTCCCACTCCACTCAGGTGAGTCCACTTCTGTTATCATTCTAGGTTCCAGAGGAGCCACTCCATTTGCAGAAAAAAAAAAGCTCAAAAGGACTTTTTCTGTTTATTTTTGCAACCAAGTCATCACACTCACCCTTCAAATGCCTCCAGATGACTGAGTCACAAACACTCTTGTCAGTGTACTTGACATTAACTAGATTGATTGCATCAGGATGGAAATCAGCCGCATGATAAGTGATGATGTCTTCCCTGCTCTGGAGGGGGCAGGGACTTGGCCGTGTCCTATTCAGGCTTTAGAGCATAGTCAGTACGAGAGAACAACAAAACTAGTACACTTTACTACCACAGTCCTCTTTCACAGCAGGGATAGACGATGACCCACTTGACAACCAACACTGCCAATGAATTCAAACTGAGTCACACCATAATTACACATCCCATTTGATTACAATTACTCTACTTAAAAGTCTCAAAAGCTCCCCAGATGTCTTACAGCTTCATAGCAACAGATTACTTCCCATATTGTTTAATCAAGTATTTATTAAGACTGTTTTGTGCTCATGCTGAGAAATAGACAACCATAATCTCTGATTTTAGGGATTCCATATTTTTTTTCTGGCAGGAGTATGTAAACACCTATGAACTAATTCATAAAGGGTCAAAGATTACAGTATATGAAACAGTGTTACTAGGGAGAACTTAGCAGACACAATTAGATACATAGGATTCATAGCATTTCATAAGCTTTTAATTGAAAGGTGAGTGAAATAAAGAAGAGAAGGGTCAGGTCACTGGTATTTTATCAGGTAAAAATGAAAGGACTTCTAAGAGAGGATAAGTGATCTCAAAATACTGTGGTGCATACAGAAGCCTGATTCAAAGCTTCCCTGTGAGGGGGCATCAGCTCTATTTGATCTTATGCTTCACCTACCTTGAGGCTCCTTGTGGGTATGGAAGACCACAGACAACTATTACTGTGTGGCCTGCATCTAAATAAGCCCTTAGATTTATAGTTTATTAAACTTGTATGATTCTCTCTATTGCACACTGATTGAAGATTTGGGATTATGGGTAGACTGGAGGATTTTACATATGTTTCTAATGCCAATTCTGCATAGAAAGACTCTGTCCAGTGTTCAGCTATACACCTGTTTCTTTAGATCCAGAAAAAAATCCTTTTTATGATCTTAATTGTCAGATGTACTTTCCTTGGCTAATTTCTATCTCCCACTTCAAGAAAAAGGTAGAAACGTTATTACTCAGAGTTCCATAAATCTTTAGAACCAAATTGTATGGAAACAACATTGATCCTCTTGCCTCAGCAGCTGAAAAATAATTTTTATTTAATGTTGGTTACATCATTACTCATGGTGCTATATTATCTATGAATACTGGCTTCATACACCTCTCAAGTTATTACTGTGTCTCACTGATGATGAACATAAATTCAGGTCTTACCCAAAGTATATGAGAAATGTAAATAACTCATTATCCATTCCCGTTGAACGTACAGTTTACAAATTAATAGGGTGACTGTAGAACAACACATATCCCAACCATGCTTTCTTGAATTCTCTATGGAAAATCCACTCATCATCTCCACCTTCCAAATCTCACCATTGAACACATGAGTGAAGGAAGAAGAGCCATCCATTCACATATAAATGTACTCATTGTCTATCATTTCATGAGATTGATCCATGTCACCTCATGGATAAGAAACAGTTAAGAGATGACATCTAAGCCAAAATGCATGGTGGTCATAGGAAATAATGGTGCCAAAATTCCCAGCTGGAAATGAAGAAAATAAGTTAATGTACCTCCATGGGACAGCCTGACATAGGAACAAAGTGAAGAAATGGACAAGCTAATTATCACAGGAGCCAGGGCTGTGGAACCATTGTCTCTGCCACTCCCACCACCTTTAGCCAGGTGGTATAATTGTGTGAGCACCTTAGTGGGGACTTTGATAGGAAATACACACACACCCACAGGCACATGTGCACATATACACACAATGGGGTATGTACAGGGCTCAGGCTAAAGGGTCATCATTGGAGCCATTGTGTCTAGTGTGAATAAGAATCATTAGAAAACACTATCTTTCTAAGGGCCGTACCTCAAGCAGGTACATAAACGATATTCTGAATTGGGCTATCAGATGCAATCATTTTGCTAATGAACTGCCTTCCAGGAACTTAGGTTTAAGCCTCAGAGTCTTAGAAAGACACCCTCTCTACTGATTAATATGGTATTGCCATCCATAACCAATAATAGGCACCAGAAGACTCACGGTATGTTGAATGAGAATGGTCTTTCTAGGGACTAGGGCCCCCCTACAACCTGCTCTGAGCTCAGAGCTTTTATGTAAATGGTGGTATAGGCTCCAGCCTATCTCACCCACTGGAGGAAGACTTAGCAAGATTCTTTCAGAAGAGGGAACTCTGAGGACCAGGATTTGGGGTAAGGTCCTCACTTTCTCAACTTTGGACAAGTCAATGCCATTGTTAACACGAGATTAACACAAATTGAAACCTTAGCATGTAATTCAAGATAAACATTAAAGCACACAGAACTGAATCAAGCACCAAACCATTCTTACGTGATACAGTCTAGGGAAAATGAAAACCCACTCTCTTCCCTTCTTCCATTTGCTTTCCTATTCATACTCATTCAGAACACAGATGATACTGACCTTTGGACCAGCCCCACCTTCCTGACCAAGTAGAAACTAGTCAGTCCTACATGAAATTATAATTTTATCCAATTGGACATAGGTCTGATACAGGGTTTGTGGTGTGTGAGGTTCACACAACTGTGAGAACTTTCTTCAAGAAAGATGATTTTAGAATATCAAAATAAAAAATTACATAGAAAAATGAATACTCATTGGTAATGAGAAAAGTCAAAACAAAACATTTGAAAAGTCGATATGCAACTTTATGCATGGCCATACTTCCTATTTATAGCACTACTTGATGGGTCTATTTCCTAAAAACACAAGAGTTATTAAATTTTCATTTGTTCTGTCCTCAGTTTAAAAAAATATATATGATGGGTATGCAATTACATACACTGCATTTTCAATTACTCCCAGGAAAGAAAACTTCTGTACTGACAAAGTGTTGATGAGAACCCAGTCCTCCACTTACAACAATCTCACACAGCTAATAACCAACTTCAGCCTCACACATTCACATTTCCTCTACTTCCAGTGTCCACATATTTTTATCCACAATGTGATGTGACCTCTGGACCTTTGCTTCTTTGTCATGACAATGGCTGAATATACACTGTGATGGAGGGTTGGTAGTAATATAGAAATACAATATTTCATTACAATGGCCAAAATATAACTGGATACATGAAATTCTAGTCCACCTACCTAACTATAGCCCAATAATCCCAAATTTAGTTCTATTCCCTGTATATCTTTCTCTTAACACAATTTCAAATGCTCATGGCTATATTAATCCAACTAATATGAGAGTAACATGAAGTGAAAAAGTCTTAACCATAACTCATTCAAGTCACAATAACATTATAAATTTTACAAGACCATATCAACCATGTGCACACAATGTCAAAGCTCTTCCTTGCATATTGGGCTACAGTCAGGTGTCACATAATGTTTTGGCCAGTGATAAGTTACATGTATAGTGATCCCGTAAGATTAGAATGAATTTGAGAAAGTCCTGTCACCTAGTGACATCAGAGCCATCATAATATCATAATTGTGATGCGTAGGTCACATGCTGGTAGTGATGCCAGTGCAGACAAACCTGTTGCACTTCAAGTCATGCCAAACGACAGCATGTGCTATCA